>ML278259.1:0-24947 GCA_005239495.1 Nicotiana undulata
AGGGGGACCTAATTTATGGAAGAGGTAGGGAGATCAGAGAAGGTTCAAACAATGAGGCTGAAGTTACTGCTATAGTTGAAGCCTTAAGGATATGCAATGATATGAATGTTAGACAAGTTTAGCTCCAAACAGATTCACTGTTGATTACAAAAGTGATTGAAGGAATATGGAAACCACCATGGAGCGTAACAAAGCAGATGGAAGAGATAGAAAAGATGAAACTGCAATGTACACTCAAGGTGACTCATACCTATAGGGAGGGGAACAGGTTAGCTGATCACCTAGCTAACTATGCCCTGGACCAAGGAAACATAGAATGCCATGAATTTTAGGAGTTGGATACAGTAGGGAGGAGGATTCTAAATGATGACAAATCACAATGCCCATATTTGAGAGTAAAAGTGGCCAGAAAATGATGACACAAAAGAGGAGAAGCACATGGAGTAATAAGGGACAGGAGGATACATATTGTCATGTTCAAACCTGTAAAGGGGAGAGCATGGCAACACAAGTTTTCACTAACATGTTTTTCTTTTTTGCAGGAAACACTCTTAAGTGGTTGTATGACCTAAAGAAGCTCCTAGTATTAATGCTTGGCATTCATTCCAAGGGAAGGACTAAGGGTTTAGATAACTACTTAACAGCATGGAGGATTAAAAAGATGATAGTACACAACCTTAAAGTGCTCAGAAAGTCTAATAGAAGTGAGCATGATAAGGGGAATAGACTGTTGATCAACAACAAGGGACACTGGACAAATCTGATTGAGCCAAAACCTTGACTCACACCAAATTTGATCAGGTTCAGTTATATAAATCAGCAGTACACAAAATCAGGAAATATAAGAAGATATGGAGAATGGAGGAGAGTTGCATTTGGGAAACAAAGCAGGAAAGGTTGNTAGAAAAGAAGCAGTAGGAGGTTGGATTAGCATAAAGATAGCCAGGCAGGGCCACAACAAGCAACAAAACAGGCCAAGGAAAGGAAATTTCAACTTACAAAATACTTTTCTTTCTCCAATTGTAAGCATCATTGGGAACATTACGCTTTCGCTTTTGCCCTTTACCATAAGTCACATTTCTCAAACTTTGTAATCGCTCAAGTGCTTCGTCACCTGTTAAAGGATTAGGTGCAACACCCATCTCTATTTTTCCATCAAATAACCTCCTATTTTTACGCCATGGATGGTCCATTGGAAGAAAGAGACGATGACCCATATAACACAACTTATTACGTAAAGAAACTGATTGTGTATCTTTATGGCAACAAGGACATGCAAGTTTACCTTTGGTTGACCATCTTGAAAGGTTTCCATATGCAGGAAAATTATTAATCGTCCACATGATAGCCATACGCATCATAAAATTAGTTTTTGAGTATGCATCATATGTCTCCACCCCCTCCTATAGTTCTTTTAACTTTTCAATCATTGGTTGCAAATATACATTTATATCATTGCCGGGAGACTTAGGACCTGAAATAAGAAGTGTCATCATGAAATACAGATCCTTCATGCAATCCCATGGTGGCAAATTGTATGGAACTAATATGACTGGCCAAATGCTATGACTAGTACTCATGTTCCCATAAGGCTGGAAGTCGTCACTTGCTAAACCTAATCGAACATTTCTTGATTCAGCTGAAAAGGTTTGATGGAGCTGATCAAAAGATTTCCAAGCCATGCCATCGGATGGATGTCGCAATACACCATCATCAATATTTTTCTCCTTGTGCCACCTCATCTTTTTTGTCGTCTCTCTTGCCATATACAATCGTTGTAGTCTTGGTTCGATTGGAAAATGTCGCAAGACTTTATGAGCTACTTTCTTGCCTCCATTATCTTTTGACTTCCATCTATACTTACTGCACTTTGGACATGATTCGGCATTGGCATACTCTCTTCAATATAAGATATAATCATTGTCACATGCATCTATTTTGGTATAACCCAAGCCTAAGTCTTGAAGTACCTTCTTCGCTTCATAAAAAGAAGTTGGTACAAATGACCCCTCTGGAAGAACTTCTTTAAAGAATCTCAACAATACATCCATCGATTTGTTGCTCCAATGATTAAGGCTCTTCAAGTGAAGTAGTCTAACTACAAAAGACAACTTTGACACTTTTTTACAACCACGATAAAGTTCTTTCTCAGAATCTTCCAACAATTTGTAGAACTTTTTCGCATGCACATTTGGCTCTTCATTTTCCTCTTGATAATTATTCATATTCGGCCATATTAGTAACTCCACAAGAATCATGAACCATTTCAGGAATATCATCTGTTTCAACAGTATCATCATCTACTTCGACATTCCATATAAAAAATTTAACTCTTACTAATACTTCTCCATGCAAGTCCCACACTTTCTAACTGTCCCAAAAACCTTTCCCCACCAAGTCTCTTCTTACTTGTATTCTTGTCTTGAACGCAGTATTTCTACACCCCTTACAAGGACACCGAATTACAGAGTTCACATTTGGTTGATTGTATGCCAAACCAAGAAAGTCATCTATTCCCTTAATATACCTTCTGTCACATCTATCTCTAATATTCAATCAACTTTTATCCATATCTTTTCTACAAAAATAAATGCAATAAATTAACCAATTAAAGGGAATCAATAATCAAAGCAACCCAATTATAAGCAAGTATTGAACTCAATGATTCTACACGAGTAGAAATCAATAATGGAAACACAAGCTATATAAATAATGTTTGAACTGAATAATTCTACACATGTACACACAATAGAATATAGGACATCAATTTTTTATAATCATGAGAATACATTAGATATGCTAGAAAACAATTAAATACCATAAAATGGTCTTATAGAAGACAAGTCCAAAAAAAAGTAGTTGTGTACCGGCAGTTGTTTTTAAGTTTTTAAGACTAGGTAGAAACTCTTCAACTGGTGTAATGTCCTTCTAGTTTTGTTTTCTCATCTGAAAAGACTATTAATTTTTTAGTAGGGATCGAAAACTCTCTTTTGGTTTATTTCTCATCTTGTCTATCTTTACTTTAATGGCTGAAAGATAAACATGAAAAAGATTTTAGATATACATTGAAAGCGTAAATATCTTGGATAATATAGCAGGTTGATTATCCAATTCTACTATGGAATGAAACTAATAGTTCTCATGGTGATAGGACTTGCAAACAAAGTAAATAATTGTTTGTATTACCAGACCAAATAACACCGCAGGTAATTAACATAATATGCTCTACTTGGCTATTCATTGCACATTTAAGAGTAATATAGGAAGGTAAACATATTAACCTGGCTGCAAGTTTCTATGTGAAATGTTCATTAGGAAATAAATATTGGGATAAGATGTAGACACAAAGAGAACTGAGATTCCATCATATGCAAATAGAAACATCACTACTTGTAAGACACTGTCAATAACTTAAAGAGAAATTTTAAAACTATAATTGTAAACTGCTATGCCAGCATCATGACTATATCTCCTTCCATTATTAAGCTTTACCTATATCAAAAGGTCAAATTAAAGTCTATTTAAAGACTACCTTTTGGGGAGGGTTCGTAGGTATGATCTTAGTAGAAACAGGGTTCTATCCAAATCTATCTGGTAAAGAGACGCAGTGAGTATATCGCCACCATCTTTGAGAATTTCTCCACTGTTTCTTCCTGAAGGATAAAGATAGAGTAACATAAGAAATGTCGCATATTGTATAGTGTAGACCATGAAAACACATCCATACATGTAAAATAACTAAAGAAACTAAAGCATAAATTACATTCGCGTTTGTGGTCAATATACCAGAAGAGATAGAATGAACTTTCATTATAATTGTATCAAACATAAATTGGTATGAGTGAAGCTTTTTTATACACTTCATGGAATATGACAATCAACAGCTTTTGTATAACAACCCAAATCCTGTCCGATACAACATCCCTAGATGCATATGCTTCCCGTGTCCATTTACCACAAACTTCTTGAAAATAAAGTTTACGACACCAAGTGAAAAGTTGAACTTGAAAAAGAAAACCAAGGCTATTATCACGAATCCTCCAAGGCTATATTAGCTTTTACCAAGGCTATATTGGCTTTTACCCCATATGAATCCTCCAACACAGTTACCACACTAGCTAAATGCCATATAACTGAAAGATACACGGATCCAACGACATAAACAATCGCTATGATCACGACACAAACTTAAAATCAGAGGAATGAAATCCTACAATACCTTCAAGTTTAAAACCCACGCAAAGTCATCAATCAACCACAAATCCCACTTTTCTCTATCCCAAAATATTTTTCTGGTAGAAAGACTACACACAAAATAATTCCAACAAAATTTAATGAAAAAGAAGAAGACAAAGTATCTGATATTACAGATTGTACACCGGACAAATCCAGATAAAAACAGAGGTTGGATAATATATATAAGTATCTTTTCTTCAACAATAAAGTTGGAATCAAGCAACAAATAATTCCTAAACTGATTGAGATGAAATATCTTACTGATATTCTTTGGTAAAACCTCAGGAAATCAAAGAGACAATATACCTACCTTCGTTGGGTTCTTCAGCGCAGCAGGGTAAAAATCGCCCCTTTGGATTCGTCGATTTTGTGTTCTGGCTTAGGGCTTTTTTGAAGAGAGAATTTCCATTTGGGTCAAATTGATCTCTTGAGAAGATCTCTACCCTTTTGAGTTAGGGCTTTTGCGCGTGAGTGATTTTTGAGAATTGAGAGCAGATTTGTTTAACTTTTAAAATTAGAATAAATAACTTTATATATTTCTAAAGTATTTGTCTTTTAATTTATCCTTAAAAACTTTAAAATGAAAGAATAGTGGCGATCAAATTGCCACAAAAGTCAAAGAGCTAACTTTTTGGAGCCAAATTTTCTCGTTTAGCGGGAAAGTAAAATTTTGTTCTGTAGCTGAAAATATTTGTTGCGACTAGGTAAAGTTGTCACTATAGTGTCTTTTCCATGGCGACCTATTATAGTCGCCACAAATAATCTTGCCTTTCTATTGCGATTTGCTAAAGTCGCCACTATCCCTAACCTTTGTGGCTATTAGTAGAGTCGCACTAATACCTGCCACCAAAACCCCATTTTCTTGTAGTGGAGATTCATGCTCACTGAGGTTGATTATCTTCGATTCTACAAAATTTTGTTTCGATTGTTGATCACTTGAACCTTCTTCATTAGGTTTCACAATCGATTGACCTAATTCTGTTTTTCTGTTGACGATTTTGTAATTTTATGATTTGAGAACTAATTCAACTGTTGTTGTTGATTATGGCGATTGGAGAAAAGATTCCTACTGGATCGAGTACTGGAGTTAACATCGATCATCATCATCCTTTGTACCTGCAGCCTTGTGATACTCCAGGTAGTTCCTTGATTTCTATTTAGTTGACTGGTTATGAGAATTATGCGTTATGGAGCAGATATATGAAAATAGGCTTGATTGGTAAAAGTAAACTAAGATCTGTTGACGGTCGTTGTACTAAAGATAAGTTTGATCGATCCTTGCATGAGCTTTGGGAAAAATGTAATGCAATAGTTTTGTCATGGATCATGAATGCAGTAAGTAAGGAGTTGCTTAGTGGAATTGTATATAAGTCCAACGCTCACAAAGTTTAGACTGATTTGAAGGATAAGTTTGATAAAGTGGACGGATCTCGCATTTTTTACTTGCACATGGAAATTGCTAATCTGTCGCAGGGAATCACTTCAGTATCTGCCTATTTCTCAAAATTGACTAACCTATTGGAAGAATATGATGCTCTAATGCCTTGTCTTGGATGCGATTGTCCAGAATCTAAGAGCTATTTTGAGCATTTTGAGTACCAAAGGTTGTTGCAGTTTTTATTGGGGCTGAATGAGACACATAGTGAAGCTAGAAGTCAGATCTTCTTACAGTAAACAAGGCTTATTCTATGATAGTTTCTGAGGAAATCCAGAGCACTTAGGAAAGTTCTCTCAATCTGTGGATATTGGAGATGGAACGACATTGTTTACTAGTAAAGGAGTGAGTTCTGGAAACAATTTTAAGCCTAGGAGAGGGTACTTGTTCTGTGATTATTGCAATTACAAAGGACACACTAGGGAAAACTGTTTTAAGCTCCATGGGTATCCAAATGACTTCAAGGTGAGGAAGAAAGTTACAGGTTTTCCTCAAAGACCTATGGCTAATGCAACAACATATGAAGGACAACAAGCAATGACAAAACAGTCGATTGGAGCAAATGCACAGGAAGCCCAACAAGTGATGAATGCAGCTGCTACAAATTCAGCTCAAGGAGTTCCAATTCTATTTACTCAGGAACAATATGATCAGATACTGAAGCTGATTAATAAGGACTCGAGTGAAAATTCAAATTTTGCAGGTACAACTAAGACTTCTACTACTAATAAAGCAGTTAAGAATGAAAGTTGGATTGTAGACTCTGGTACAACCAATCATATGGTTCGCACTAAAGAACTACTTGACAAAATAAACATTGAGATCTTAGGCACTGCACCAAAGGTACACTTACCTGAAGGAATTGTCCTTGATGTTGAATGTACTGGAGAAAGTAAGATTGGTGAAGACTGTATAATTAAGAATGTCTGGTATGTACCAAGTTTTCAGTATAACTTGTTGTCTATATCCAAACTTACAAAGGACTTGAGATGTTTTGTATCCTTTTATCCTGATTTTTTATGTGGGACCTTCACACTGGGAAGGTGAAGGGGATTGGTAAAGAATTAGAAGGATTATACAAGCTACAACATCAGAGAATGGAAGTCAAGGCAGCAAATGTACAGTTGCAGAAGGAAGACTTGAAAATATGGCATGGGAGACTTGGACATCCCCAGAAAAAGTAGTGAAGCAAATTCCTGTCACGACCAAAATTCCCAACCTTAGTGGTCGTGATGGCATTGCTAGGCAAGCCAATGTTAGAAAATCGATTAACCAATTTCCTTAAGCAATTACTTCAGCATAAATAAATCAATTTAAAATGGACTTAATTAAAATAATTTCCAACAACCTTAAAACAAAATAATAATAATGACCAACTAAATGAAACGAACTCCGAACTAATTATATAAATAACTCTAAGAATACCCCAGGATCTGGTGTCACAATCCACGAACTACTAAAGAATACTACAAATAATGGCTAAAAAAAATAGTGTAACTGTTTTGAATAATAATAAACAGTATATGCAAAAATGGGAGAAGACTTTCGGAATCTGCGAACGCCGGCAAATGTACCTCGTGTCTCCAAATAAATCGGTGGTCCTCCTGAAATCCTCTACTGTTGACTAGTACCTGGATCTGTGCAAAAGAGTACACAGTGTAGTATCAGTACAACCGACCCCATGTACTGAGTAAGTGCCGAGCCTAACCTCGGCGAAGTAGTGACGAGGCTAAGGCGGGGCTTCAACAATATAAGTGGTAGCAATAATAAATAATAAAGCAAGAAAAGAATCTAAAAGGATAGATAAATAAATGCTGCAACAAAATAAAATAACTCAGCTGCCTTTTCCAGGTCTCAGCTATAACCAATTCTCAAATAAATTTCCAAATTTCCAAACTTTAACTTTAAAGAAAAATAGTGCCAAAATATATAAGGAATAGTAAAATGAACATTTAAGCGTTTCAAAACCTTTATTTTCTCTTTCTTTAAAAATTAGTAAAATATAAATGTCCTCCCTTATCGCTCCTTGTTGCGGCGTGCAACCCGCTCCCACCTGTCCTCCCTTATTGCTCCTCCTTAAATATATCACCCTTATTGCTCCTGTTGCGGCGTGCAACCCGATCCCACCTGTCCACCCTTATTATTCTTTGTTGCGGCGTGCAACCCGCTCCCACCAGGCATATCATCTCAATTATTCATAAATATCACAATTCAGGCCAAGCCTTCAACAATATTTTTGTCTCAAAAATTATAATTAATAAACTGCAATTTTCTCATAACTTCATCAATATTCTCTCAACCATGAAACCAACAGGAACATAAAATATATCTATATTTACTTCGTAACACAATGCCAAACTTTCTCAACCGTTTTACATCACATGGAAATCAACTCCAACAATCAATACTCTTCAAAAAATAGTCATAACAATATCTAACAACAAATTAATCAGACCAAATAGTCATGAAAACAATAAGGAACATATATCAGGTAAGACAATAATCAAATAAGTAGGGAAAGGGAAGGGGATCATGTTTAACAGATAATTTGGGTGGTGCATAGGTACTCGTCACCTCACCTATACACCACACCCATGCCTTTCACATAGAAAATAAGTGGGAAGTCTTATTCCCTCAAGCCAAAGTTAGACCAAACACTTACCTTAATTTCGTAGGCCACTCACTGCTCTATTACGGCTTTTCCTTTTGAATTCGCCTCCAACGCACTTGAATCTACTTGGGCTTTGTATTAATGAGGCAAACCTCTAAATAGATACGCTCATTGTTGTAAAACTTGACAATGCATAGGACCATGATCGGACCTGGACAGGTGAAAGACTGGCCGAACCTCGTCGGAAAAACTCGAATCTAGCGGACGAATTCGAACTCTACTCGACCCGGAGAACACCGAAACTCAAAGAGCTGACCGGAACCGACCGTGCTTGAAACCTGGTTAAATGGGTTTGAAAACATGAGGCTTCACTGGAGTGATTTTCATAGCCAGCGGTCAAAAATTTCTGTTAATGTCGACAAAGTACCCTTTCCACTTTGTGATTGGTACAATTGAAACTGCAATTCAATTGAGGGATGTAATTATTTTCCTTAGTAACTGAAACTTGAAAAGGACTTTCAGTGGAATGTGGCATTAATTACATAGCTATGTCCTAATGTTCATTTGGATAAAGAAATCCAAAGATTGAACATACATATCAACTTTAATATTACAACGTTTGGTTCCAGGAGGGTGGTCTCTCTTTTGGGAAGATGAGATTAGAAACTGGGATTGGAAAAATAGTTGCTGCTCCTCTGTATTCGTCCGTCTTTTTCTGGTGTCTCGCTCACAACTCTCAAAGATCGAGAGAGCGATCATGGAGCTTGAAGAGGAAGCCGTTTTTTTTGGTACGAATTAGGTCTTTTAGTACGTAAATACTACATTTATTTTGATCTTCTTTGTAAAACTCTTTTAATCTATTATTTATGAAAATTACTACCTTCTCAACCGGACGTCCGAATCACGTCAAATAAACTCCAATTTCCACCAATTTTCACAAATAAGACTTAAATATTATAACAAACTTGTACCGAGCTCCGGAACCAAAATACGGGCCCGACACTAGTGGTTTCAAACATTAATTTATTTCTTTATTTCATTAATAATTCATCGAAACAATTTTCTTTAAAAATTAATTTTTAAGGTTTTGGACCTCGTAATTCAATTCCGAGCATACGCCCGAGTCCCATATTTTATTGCGGGCCTCCCAGAAATGTCGGAACACAGATCCTGGTCCGTTCACTCAAAAGGTTGACCAAAGTCAACTAAAACTAAATTTTAACTCTATAAATTACTATTTCTCATATTTTCAAATAAAAGCTTTCCGGTTTCACGTCGTACTGCGCACGCAAATTGAGGTACTTAAAATTAGTCTTTTTATGGCAAATAAGCCTAGAATTAGGTCTAAATTCTTAAAATGACCCCGTTGGGTCATCACAATCTCCACCTCTAAAACAAATGTCCGTCCTCGAACGGACATAGAAAATTACCTGAATTAGCGAACAAGTGTGGATATTTACTCTGCATGTCCGACTCGGACTCCCAAGTAGCTACCTTAATGGGCTGACCTTTCTACTGCACTCGAACTGAAGGATAACTCTTAGACCTCAACTGACGAACCTGCCGGTCTAAAATAGCTACCAGCTCTTCCTCATAAGTCAAGTCTTTGTCCAGTTGGACAGAGCTGACATATAACACGTGGGATGGGTCACCATGATATTTCCGGAGCATAGACACATGGAATACAGGATGAACTGAGGATAACCCTAGAGGCAACACAAGTCTGTAAGCTACCTCCCCCACCTTATCAAGAATCTCAAATGGCCCGATATACCTAGGGTTCAATTTACCCTTCTTCCCAAATCTCATAACACCCTTCATGGGCGACACACGAAGCAATACTCTCTCTCCAACCATGAATGCTACATCACAAACCTTATGATCGGCATAACCCTTTTGCCTAGATTGAGCTGCCCTAAGTCTTTCCTGAATAATCTTGACCTTATCTAAGGCCTCTTGAACTAAGTCTGTCCCGAACAACCGAGCCTCTCCTGGCTTGAACCATCTAGCTGGCGATCTGCACCATCTACCATATAACGCCTCACAAGGGGCCATCTGAATGCTCGATTGATAGTTGTTATTATAAGCAAACTCCGCTAACGGCAAGAACTGGTCCCATGAACTTCCAAAGTCAATAACACAAGCGCGAAGCATGTCCTCCAATATCTAAATGGTACGCTCGGACTGCCCATCAGTCTGAGGGTGAAATGATGTACTTAACTCCACTCGGGTACCCAACTCACGCTAAACTGCCCTCCAAAAGTGCGAAGTAAAATGCGTACCCCGATCAGAAATGATAGACACGGGCACCCCATGAAGGCGAACAATCTCCCGAATATACAACTCAGCCAACCGTTCTTAAGTATAAGTACTAGCCACTGGAATGAAGTATGCTGACTTAGTCAGCCTATCCACAATGACCCAAACCGCATCGAATTTCCTCTGAGTCCGTGGGAGCCCAACAACGAAGTCCATAGTGATACGCTCCCACTTCCACTCAGGAATGTCAATCTGCTGAAGCAAATCACTAGGTCTCTGATGCTCTTACTTTATCTGCTGACAATTTAAGCAACAAGCCACATAAGCCACGATGTCCTTTTTCATCCTTCTCCACCAATAATGTTGTTTCAAATCTTGGTACATTTTTGCTGCACCTGGGTGAATAGAATACTTGGAGCTGTGAGCCTCCTCACGGATCAACTCACGGAGGCCATCTACATTAGGCACACACAACCTACCCTGCATCCTCAAAATGCATCATCTCCAACTGTAACTTGCTTGGCATAACCGTGCCGAACTGTGTCCCTAAGAACAGCCAAATGTGGGTCACCATCCTGCCGCTTCCAGATATGCTCGATTAGATAAGGTCGAGCGACTATACGAGCTAGAACACTGCTGGGGCAAATATCCAACCTCACGAACTGATTAGCCAACGTCTGAATGTTTGAAGCTAACCGTCTCTCACCAACTGGAATATACACAAGGCTGACCATACTCACCGCCTCTATTTTCTTAATAGTTGTTCATAGCCAATTACGGAAATTTCAACAACTTCACGTTAACAATAATCCCCTTTCAACCTTCACAATACTGATGACGAGGCGAGATTCATGAAGACCTCATAATTATATACCCGACTTAAAGTGTCTCATTTAATGCCACATGGGCGGCACATACCTCGCAGGTCAAAGCTCAATAATTCTGACACGGATTTGGCAATTTATACATAGTTAATTAATTAGTTTATTTCGTTATTTATTTATTTAATTATTATTAGTATTACTTTTATTATCATTATTTATTAATTTATTATTATGATAATTATTATTTTATACATAAATTGTTGAATAAGCCTAACAGGCATGACTCCCTACCAGTACTATAGTAAAATTTTAATTCACAGGGGAGACTTTAAACACAAGAATTTTCATCACAAGGACCTCGTCCCTACGTAACTTCCACCGCGGCTCGTAGCCCGATTTAAACATACCAAATCATATCAAAATGCGAGGATCTCGCCCTCGGTCCTGAATCACAAGTAATATGCACACCACCAATCAAAACATTCTATTTTCTTCTTTCAAATATTTTCCGTTAAACAAAATTACAACACGTAATGATAGACATAGCTATCTCCATAGAATTTTCTCAATACTAGTGTTCTCACAAGTAGATCTTTGAGTTACAAAGTTCACCCGATAGTAGAGCATATTAGAAGAACTTTATTAGTTACGTATAACCGTATTAAGTTCAGGAAATCATCACTTTATAATAATCAGAGATTGTTCTTGTAATGACATCATTTAATGTAACGACCTCAGCCCTACTATAGAAAATATACCAACAGGATGGGTCTCCACCTCTAGGAGTCTGACCTCCACCTTCGACATGTAAGTTGAGTTGTAACTGCAATGGGGCACGTAGGTTGAGTGTTCTGATGAAATATGACTCTCCCAAGTCTAGGACAATTTCAATCACTAGCCGAAATGAAGTATCAACCTGCCCTGAGTCGTCTAAATTTTATAATCATATTTGAGTCCTTTAATGAGTCTGGGGACTCGATTTCTGGCTAGATGAATCGAAATAGGAGTATGATGGGCTAACTTTTTGAACATGATGGCATATTCTGACACCGTCATATGACCTGACACAACCATCCAAACCTTATGCGCCACGTATTATGGAGAGCCGGGGAAGCAACTTTTTCAAAAGCATTTATGAGAACTGAGTCAAGTAATTGAGGTTGCATTGGCTGATCATCCTCTTTGTAGGCTTGCCACAAACACCGGAGACCAATTTCTTCTTTTACCATGCCGACTCAACACTGCTGAGATACCCCCTTTATTCATATACATTTCGTTATTATTTTGGGGTAACTCTCATCTCTATCTACCTTCCTATTTCCTTCTCAAAGTTTTCTTCGTCAACTACAACAACAATACATCCCCCTTTCACATTTAAAAAAAATCTTGAAAATCCAAATTAATTCTCTCTCTCTCTCTATAGCAGCATACCCAGAAATACACTACAAGATTTCACTCTTTCTTGACTCAGTAAAAAATATGCCTGCTTGGTGGGGAAAAACAATCCACCAAAAATAAAGAAACACAATCTAAAGAAAAAGAAAGAGAAAAATATGTTAAACCAAGGAGTTTTGATGATGTACTATGTAGAAATTCACCTAGAATCAATAAAGATTTAAACTTTGGTGGTTCTGGTTCTGGGTTTTCTGGTTTTGGATTTTCTGGGTTTGATTCAGGTTCATCTTTGGATAAAGCTCATCCTTTACCTAGAGCTTCAGCGGGAAATGATCAAGGGGTTGTTTTAGGATGTGGGTCAGTATCAGTTTCAAGTACTAGCTCTTCTGGATCGTCTGATGGGCCTGTTAATACTACTGATCAAGCTCAATTTGATACTTTATTCAGGTTTGTGTTTACTTTGATTTCTTGATTAAAAGTTATTTTCTTTTGTAGTTTTGGTATTTTTTGTTCCTTTTGAGATGGTGAGTCCTTGTTATGGTTATAGTTTGTTGCGTTGACTTTAGATTGACTTTTTGATAGTTGGGTAATTATCAAAATTGGATCTTTTGTTAATTGGATTGAATTGTGTTCAGCAAATTGAATATATACATTTATTAGCTAGTGAGATTATATTCAATAGCTTTTACTTTTATATATTTTAACTTATTTTCACTACTACTCTTATTTGGTTTTGGAAAGATTATGATATGAGTTGAGTTTAAAAATAGAAGTGAGGATTCATAGTGCCTACTCCAACTTCGTTTGGGACTGAGGCATAGTTGTTGTATTCTACCTGAAAAAAGGTGCTTTGGTGTGTTAACAACAACAACAAGCAAACCCAGTATGTTCCCACCAGGTGAGGTCCGGGGAGGGTAGTCTGTACGCAAACCTTACCCCTACCTAACAGATAGAGAGGCTGTTTCCAATAGACCGTCGGTTCAAGAATGCTTGGGTGTGTTAATAATTGTAAATTTTTTCATTTACCAACCAGAGGAGCTTTAATACATGCTTTCAACTCGTTTATAGCCTTGTATATTTGGTTCTCCAGGTGGCTCTTTGGTGTATTTTGCATACTGAATCAAACCTCTTATTAACGAGTCTACCAATGACCAATCCTCTTTTTTGTTTTGTTCTTTTTTTCACATTTTAGTTTACCCCCAATGCTAAACTTGAGAGATTTATATGAATTCTTGAATTTGCGATTGCTCACTTACTGATTTTGCATTAAGTACCAAAATAATTCCACATGTATAATATGTCAGTGTGATTTCTAAGAACTAAAATCTTCTTTTGTTTCTGCTCTATCGACACACAATGATTACAAAAGTAGAGTTCTATACCTATAAATCTTGGCATAAACCATGTAGTCTAGAAGCTTGCTAATCATTGTACTCCCTCTAGAGCACCCCAAAATTCGCAACCGTGACTTCCGCGCTGAGTAGATCTTCTATAGATTTAAAGTTGTTTGAATAAATCCTTTGGTACTGAGGTATAGGGTTATTAAGGAGGCAGACATACCGCAAGTCCCAACTTTATCTCTTGCAAAATCTCAGGCCTTATACATTCCAGGCCAAAATCGATATAACACATGACTCCCGCAATTTATCCCTTGACAGTGGACTTCCCGACTTGGCACAAAGTCGTAGGTCATAATGCCTGATAATTCACAGTGTTAAACTTCACAGCTCATATAAATCAACTCCGTTGCTTTCAACTATTCCCTTGTTATGCAGTACTGAAGCAACTATAAATCCTTCTGGGATATGGGCTAGTCCAACCTGTACCGACTGAGCTAGAACCTCCGCGTCTAGATCCATTTAAGACTGTACAATAGGTGCTGATGTTCGAGATTTAGTCGGAGCTCTGCTTCTGTCTCTTCCCCTAATCGTAGCTGTCATTGGGGCTTCATCTCTTGTCCGGTTGTAAACGCTTTGCGTGTTGTTGAGATTTGTGAGAGGACAAGAATAAACGAGTTCAATCATAAATGATAGAATAAATTCGAACGATAGAGTAGAATAGAAGTGAAATTGTTCCTAACTTCATAGCCTCCGAGAGATAAGTACAGACAACTTCGTACCGATCCTTCAGACTCTATTAAGTTTGTTTGTGAATTGTGAAACCTAGGCAACCTAGTGCTCTCATACCAACTTGTCACGACCAAAATTCCCAACTTAGTGGTCGTGATGGCGCCTAACACCACACTTGCTAGGCAAACCAATGTTAGAAAATCGATTAACCAATTTCCTTAAACAATTACTTCAGCATAAATAAATCAATTTAAAATGGACTTAATTAAAAAAAATTCCAAAAACCTTAAAACAAAATAATAATAATGACCAACTAAATAAAACGAACTCCGAACTAATTATATAAATAACTCTAAGATTACCCCAGGGTCTGGTGTTACAATCCACGAACTACTAAAGAATACTACAAATAATGGCTGAAAGAAATAGTGTAACTGTTCTGAATAATAATGAACAGTATATGCAAAAATGGGAGAAGACTCTCGGAATCTGTGAACGCCGACAGATGTACCTCGTGTCTCCAAATAAATCGGTGGTCCTCCTGAAATCCTCTACTGTTGACTATTACCCGGATCTGTGCAAAAGAGCACAGAGTATAGTATTAGTACAACCAACCCCATGTACTGAGTAAGTGCCGAGCCTAACCTCGGCGAAGTAGTGACGATGCTAAGGCGGGGCTTCAACAATATAAGTGGTAGCAATAATAAATAATAAAGCAATAAAAGAATCTAAAAGGATAGATAAATAGATGTTGCAAAAAAATAAAATAACTCAGCTGCCTTTTTCAGGTCTCACCTATAACCAATTCTCAAATAAATTTTCAAATTTCCAAACTTTAACTTTAAAAAAAAATAGTGCCAAAATATATAAGGAATAGTAAAATGAACATTTTAGCGTTTCAAAACCTTTATTTTCTCTTTCTTTAAAAATCAGTAAAATATAAATGTCCTCCTTTATCGCTCCTTGTTGCAGCATGCAACCCGCTCCCACCTGTCCTCCCTTATTGTTCCTCCTTAAATATATCACCCTTATTAGTCATGTTGCGGCGTGCAACCCGATCCCACCTGTCCACCCTTATTATTCTTTGTTGCGGCGTGCAACCCGCTCCCACCAGACATATCATCTCAATTATTCATAAATATCACAATTCAGGCCAAGTCTTCCACAATATTTTTGTCTCAAAATTTATAATTAATAAACTGCAATTTTCTCATAACTTCATCAATATTCTCTCAACCATGAAACCAACAGGAACATAAAATATATCTATATTTACTTCGTAACACAATGCAAACTTTCTCAACCATTTTACATCACATGGAAATCAACTCCAACAATCAATACTCTTACAAAAATAGTCACAACAATATATAACAACAAATTAATCAGACCAAATAGTCATGAAAACAATAATGAACATATATCAGGTAAGACAATAATCAAATAAGTGGGGAACGGAAAGGGGATCATGTTTAACAGACAATTTGGGTGGTGCATAGGTACTCGTCACCTCACCTATACACCACACCCATGCCTTTCACATAGAAAATAAGTGGGGAGTCCTATTCCCTCAAGCCAAAGTTAGACCAAACACTTACCTCAATTTCGTAGGCCACTCACTGCTCAATTACGGCTTTTCCTTTTGAATTCGCCTCCAACGCACTCGAATCTACTTGGGCTTTGTATTAATGAGGCAGAGCTCTAAATAGATACGCTCACTGTTGTAAAACTTGACAATGCATAGGACCATGATCTGACCTCGACTGGTGAAAGACTGACCGAACCTCGTCGGAAAAACTCGAATCTAGTAGACGAACTCGAACTCTACTCGACCCGGAGAACACCGAAACTCAAAGAGCTGACCGGAACCGACCGTGCCTGAAACCCGGTTGAATGGGTTTGAAAAACATGAGGCTTCACTGGAGTGATTTTCATAGCCAGCGGTCAAAAATTGCTGTTAATGTCGACAAAGTACCCTTTCCACTATGTGATTGGTATAATTGAAACTTCAATTCAATTGAGGGATGTAATTATTTTCCTTGGTAACTGAAACTTGAAAAGGACTTTCAGTGGCATGTAGCATTAATTACATAGCTATGTCCTAATGTTCATTTGGATAAAGAAATCCAAAGATTGAACATACATATCAACTTTAATATTACAATGTTTGGTTCCAGGAGGGTGGTCTCTCTTTTGGGAAGATGAGATTAGAAACTGGGATTGAAAAAATAGTTGTTTCTCCTCTGTATTCGTCCGTCTTTTTCTAGTGTCTCGCTCACAGCTCTCAAAGATCGAGAGAGAGATCATGGAGCTTGAATATGAGGCCTTTTGTTTTTTGTACGAATTAGGTCTTTTAGTACGTAAATACTAAATTTATTTTGATCTTCTTTGTACAAATTATTTTAATCTATTATTTATGAAAATTACTACCTTCTCAACCGGACGTCCGAATCACGTCAAATAAACTCCAATTTCTACCAATTTTCACAAATAGGACTTAAATATTATAACAAACTTGTACCGAGCTCCGGAACCAAAATACAGGCCCGATACCAGTGGTTTCAAACATTAATTCATTTCTTTATTTCATTAATAATTCAGCAAAATAATTTTCTTTAAAAATTGATTTCTAAGGTTTGGGACCTCGTAATTCAATTCCGAGCATACGCCCGAGTCCCATATTTTACTGCGGGCCTCCCAGAATTGTCGGAACACATATCCTGGTCCGTTCACTCAAAAGGTTGACCAAAGTCAACTAAAACTAAATTTTAACTCTATAAATTACTATTTCTCATATTTTCACAATAAAGCTTTCCGATTTCACGCCGGATTGCGCACGCAAATTGAGGTACTTAAAATTAGTCTTTTTATGTCTAATAAGCCTATAGTTAGGTCTAAATTCTTAAAATGATCTTTTTGGGTCATCACAATTCCAACACATGCAGTTTAACAACTATGGAGATGGAATAAAGGATTGTATAATCTGTCCTTTGGCTAGACAAGGCAGATTGGCTTTCCCTAAGAGTCTAAGTAGATCAAATAAACCTTTTCAATTGATTCATGTAGATGTTTGGAGTCCATATAGAGTTCCAACTCATAGTGGACACATATTCTTCCTTACTATAGTAGATGATTGCAGTAAGATGATATGGATTTACTTGCTGAGACTTAAAAGTGATGTGGTTGTTTGCTTGAGATAATTTTTAGCTCTAATAAAAACTCAGTTTGATATGATTGTGAAAGTGTTGAGGAGTGATAATGGATCTGAATTTTTCAATAATGAATGCCACATTCTATTTCAATCTTATGGAATGATTCACCAGAGTTCTTGTGTTCATACTCCACAGCAAAATGGAGTAGTGAAAGGAAACAAAGACACATACTTGAAGTGGCTAGAGCTATTAGACTGCAAGGTTTTTTGCCTCTTAATTTTGGGGGGGGACTGTGTGCAGGCAGCTGTCTATGTGATTAACATATTGCCTTTGTCAGTATTATCAGTAAAATCATCATATGAGATGATATATGGAAAGGTGCCTTCCTTACAACACATGAGGATCATTGTGTGTTTATGTTTTGCAAGAACAGTAGGAGAAGGAGACAAGTTTGCAGCTAGATCAGTTGGACTTACATTACTGGGATACTCTTCATCCAAAAAAGGGGTACAAACTATATAATATATTGACTAACTGCTTTTTTGTTAGAAGGGATGTCAAGTTTGTGGAGCATATTTTCCCTTTTCAGCTACTCAAAGAAGGAAAATTGCAACTATTTCCTAATGGTGTACTAGATCTTCACTTCACTAATGATGCAGGATTTCCTCAAGATGCAGATGTTCCTGATCAATACACACTTCCCTCTCCTCCAGTTGCTGAGAATAATCTTGAAGCAGAAATGCAGCCTCATTCACCACTTCCTTTGTTACCTGAAGATATACACCAGCAACAACCTTTATCTCCTAATCAAGACACATCTAACCATGATGTTCAACAGCTAAGGAAATCATCCAGAATTACCAAGGAGCCTATATGAATGCAAGACTATATATGCAATGGGTCTCTAATGAGATCAAAGGACAAGCAGCCTTGCAAGTATCCTATGTAGAATTACTTGACACACAATAGATTTTCAACTAAGTTTCAAGCCTATTTGTCCAAGATCACCAGTTTGAAGGAACATGCAAGCTATGAAGAAGCTGCTCTGGATTCACAATGGGTTGAAGATATGAATCAAGAGTTACAAGCACTCAAGGATAATGGTACATGGTCACTGGTGGATCTCCCAACAGGAAAGAAACCTATTGGCTGTAGATGGGTTTTCAAGATCAAGTATAAAGCAAATGGTGAGGTTGAAAGGTATAAGGCACGTTTGGTTACCAAGGGATACAACCAGATTGAGGGTCTTGACTATCAGGAAACATTTTCTCCTGTAGTCAAAATGGTGACAGTGAGAGTAGTCATAGCTTTGGCTGCTGCTCACCAGTGGAATTTATATCAAATACAATGTATTTTTACAAGGAGATCTCATTGAAGAAGTTTATATGTGTTTTCCACAGGAATTTTCCAGCCAGGGGGAGAAAGTGTGTAGGCTGCACAAATCCCTGTATGGTCTGAAACAAACCTCAAGACAGTGGAATCTGAAGTTGACTGAGGCATTGATCAGTTCAGGCTTTGTGCAAATTCGTTTTGATTGTTCTCTATTCACAAAGAAGCAAGGGACACACTTAGCTATTATATTAGTGTATGTAGATGATCTTCTCATCACTGGGAATGATTCAACACTAATCCCAGAAGCTAAGAGTATGTTACAAAACAACTTCAAGATCTAGGACCTAGGGGAACTGAGATTCTTTCTAGGTATTGAAATAGCAAGGTCCAAGGAAGGAATACTAATGAATCAAAGGAAGTTTGCTATGGAACTCATCACTGATCTAGGATTGGCAAGATCTAGACCAATAACTACACCTATGGAATCTAATCAAAGATTCACTACAGTTGAGTATGATTAGCATATGAAGATGACAGAAGATGACAAATTGATATACCCAGGTCCCTACCAGAGATTGGTTGGAAAGTTGTTGTATCTCACCATGACTCGACCAGACATATATATGTTATGCAGTCCATGTCTTGAGTCAGTTCATGCATTGTCCAAAGAAATTCCATATGGAAGCAGCTATAAGGGTAGTCAGATATATCAAAGGAGCTCCTGGTTTGGGATTGTTAATGAGCTCTGAACAGTCCACCGAACTAACAACATTCTGTGATGCTGACTGGGCATCATGTCCAGTCACCAGGAAATCAATAACAGGTTATGTGATGAAATTAGGAAACTCATTAGTGTCATGGAAGTACAAGAAGCAGTACACAGTATCAAGGAGCTCTGCAGAAGCAGAATATAGGAGTATGGCAGCAGGAGTTGCAGAAATTTCTTGGCTAACAGGACTTTGCAAAGAACTAGGAGAAGAAATCGATTTGCCTGTGGAGTTGCATTGTGACAGCAAGGCAGCAATTCAAATTGCTGCAAATCCCATATTCCATGAACGTACAAAGCATATAGAGATTGATTTACAATTCATAAGAGAGAAGGTGCAGCAAGGAATTGTCAAAACAAAGCATGTAATGTCTAAAGATCATGAAGCAGACTTAATCACTAAGGCACTTGGAAGATCACAACATGAGTATTTGATGAGCAAGCTAGAAGTGCTTAATTTGTTTGCACTACCTAACTTGAGGGGGAGTATTGAAGACAAAGAGGTCACGTGACAGTCATGTGACTAAGGGAGTTAGATGATTAGTTAGTTATAACTAATTATTGGATTGCTTGTTAGTATAGTTAGTGGAGTAGTTAGTAATTGTGATCTGTATATAAATAGATGTAGCATTGTAATGAACGCCTTCTTCCTTAATGAGAATGGCTTGCATCAGTTGCTCTCGATGAGACTTCTTCTGGAACTTACTGTTCCATTGCTTCATCTTCTTCATTCAAGCTAATTCTCAATTCTCATCATAGACGGGTTGAGCTAGAGTTTGACATGTTAAAACAGATCGATTAGACAGACAGATTGGCTCATAACTCGCTCAAGATGTGCAAGTTAATAAACAATGACCCAACCCCCATAATACATAATTATATTTCATTTGTTTGTTTGTGTGTTGTTCTTTTGTAACTTTTTAAAAATTATCAAATCAGAGTCACAAAATTTTCTTTCATTTAATAAACATAACTATATTTAACTAACCAAACCAAAAAAAAAATTCAATATTTTTTATACGTATTCTTATGGGCTATTTTGAGCAACATAAGTTTCAAAATGGCCAAAACTTTGAAATGAGCTAACTTGGTTATGCCCCCAAATTAACCTGTAAATAATATATATGCATAGTCCAATTTGCTCACACACTTAGGTGCATTAAGCGAATTATATTTTTATGTGCTAAATTCGACACCTTAGTCAGTGATTGATGGTGGATATCTATCTTCACATTTCTTAAAAAACCAATTTCATGATCTTCTTCATTGCAGCATCAAGCTCTAAACTCTCTTTTTTTCTTTTTCAAGTTTCCTTTTCTTTTATTGTTGACACTTACTAAATCTTTTGCAAAAACCAGCCAAATCAGTTAGAGACTGGTTCTTCGAAAGGAGCGGAGAAGATCGAAGATTGATTGCCCCTATCATTCTGACAAATTTTGCTATTATTAGAGGGAAGCTAAACTTTCCACAACGATAGCGGCAATATATCTTCTTAAATCCTCTTCTATCGAAGAACCAATCTCCAACGACTTTAATTATTGTGTGTTCCAAAACGAGTGGGAAAAATCACTACTTAGTTCATCCACCAGTTAATAGACAATTACAGCATTGACACTTAAATAAAGTGTATTTTAAGTGCTTAAGTTGTTACGTTTGGTTTTTCTATTCTGCTGCAACTCTGAAGGCGGTGGATATGCGATATCATTCTTGAGGAAAAAAAGATTAAAAAAAGTGCTATCGCATCAACCGCCGCCTTCAAACTATTGAGAGCTTGGATGATCTTCAAGCCAAAAACTAGTGTAGAATATATTTTTACCGAAACCTAAGGAAAAACCCTAACCACAATTCAAGTATATATATAGCTTTTCTTTTAACATGCATTTAAGTAAGGATTATACAGGGTCTTTTGTTATTGTTGTTTGTTGCATTTAAGTAAGGATGTTCTTATTTGCACTAGTAATTTTTATTAATTAAATAGATGATTTTTCTAATCATGTAGATGTGCAGACATCAAGCTAGCTATTAGGTTGTATTTCAGAGGGCCATAAATTTTGAAGCAATCAGGGAGGGTTGGCTGCAGTATTGAATTGTATTAAAATTTCAGCACGATGGTTAGCTGCATACTTAATAGTAATTAAAAGTTTCAAACATTATTCATCTCGCGTTGGTGCTACAGTGAAGTGCATTTATGGATTATGATGCTCGTTTCTTATAGATGTTTCTATTTATGTTTTTTAAATGTTTAATATAAGTGACCTACTCATGTAATTGAGGGTAGTATCAAATACTAACCATTCCCTCCGTTCACTCTTATTTGGCACATTTTGATTTTTCACGCCCCTTAACAAATAATAAATGAAGTGCATAATTTATCATGATACCCATATTAATTGATGCATATTTTATTGGATTTGATAAAATGATTTGAAATGAGTAATAAATATTGTGGGTATAACAGAAAAAAATTAAAATTGTCTTCTCCTGATATACGTAAAGTGACAAGTAAAAATAAAAATCTATATTTAATATACATGCCAAGTAAAAATAAACTGAGAGAGTAGTTACAATATTAATCTGCAATACTAGTAGAAGCCCTATGGCCAAGTCTCAATCATCACTATCAGTGGCGGAACTACATAGTGTTAAAGGGTGCAATCGAATCCCCTTTATTTGAAAATTGCACTGCGTAGTGTAAGTAAAGTAAAATAGAAATTTTTGGTTATAAGTGAATTGTTAGGTCCCCTTGACGTGAAGAAAAATTTAAGTATAGTAGTAAAGGAGATTCAAAATTGCTTTAGGTCATAGATTTGAATTCCAAATGTGACATCATCCAAGAATTTTTTTGAATCGCCTTGTACCAATTTATGGTTCTGGTGCCACTAGTCACCATTATTTGTCACGATCCGAAATTTTCACCATCGAGATCGTGATGACGCCTAAAATCATACTTGCCAGGCAAGCCAATATTAGAGAGCTAGCAATTTCTTTCCATTTCTAGTAATTATAAATAAACAAGCAAAATAAAGTGAAATAATTGTAAAGATGTACAAATATTGATGTCATTACATACTACTTCTACCCAGAAATCCGGTGTCACAATTCATGAAACTACTATGATTTTTTCTACAATCAATTGTCTGAAAGAATTTACAACTGTTTCGGAAATAAAGTAAAAACAATAAAGAAGAAATGTAGGAGGGGACGCCAGGCCCTGCGGAAGCCACCAGGACTACCTTGGGTCTCCGAACTGTATAACCTTAGCTAATCTCTCAATCAGTCACTACTTGCTCCGAAATCTGCACAGGAAGTGCAGAGTGTAGTATCAGTACAACCGACCTCATGTACTGGTAAGTGCCGAGCCTAACAGTATAATTTAAAAGCATTAATTGCAGAAACAAATACATAACTCCAGTGTCTTATCAATATCCAGCTATAACCAATTGTTAGGTGAAATGTAAAACTAGCGAATAACTTACACTGCAAATGAAAAATACATAAACACATAAACTGTTGCGGCGCGCATACCGATCCCACCATACAACACAAAATCCTCCCTTATTCCTTCGCAACAATAACAATAACAGTAAATAATACACATATATATATATATATATATATATATATGTGTATTATTTACTGTTATTGTTATTGTTGCGAAGGAATAAGGGAGGATTTTGTGTTGTATGGTGGGATCGGTATGCGCGCCGCAACAGTTTATGTGTTTATGTATTTTTCATTTGCAGTGTAAGTTATTCGCTAGTTTTACATTTCACCTAACAATTGGTTATAGCTGGATATTGATAAGACACTGGAGTTATGTATTTGTTTCTGCAATTAATGCTTTTAAATTATACTGTTAGGCTCGGCACTTACCAGTACATGAGGTCGGTTGTACTGATACTACACTCTGCACTTCCTGTGCAGATTTCGGAGCAAGTAGTGACTGATTGAGAGATTAGCTAAGGTTATACAGTTCGGAGNTGCGGCGCACAACCCGATCCCACCATATATCAATATCAATATGATAATTCACCCTTATGACTCCATATCAATCCACCCTTATTCCTCCAGTTGCGGCGTGCACCCCGATCCCACCGTATAATAGTAATTCACCCTCGTTTCTCCTCAATATATCACCCTTATTCCTCCTGTTGCGGCGTACAACCCGATCCCCCCCGTACCATAATAAATTACACAGAGCGTACAAAAGTTTTCACAAAATTTACACAAGGCCCTTACCAACAATTAGAATTTAAAACAGGGTAATCGGGGTCGTATAATCAATAAAACTCTATACAATTGATACTACTCAGCGAGACCAAACAAGGATATCCCAAAAATGGCAACAAGAACAACTTAAGCCAATAACTAGGAACAGTAATTTTACAGGGTAACAAATATCTTGTCACGACCCGAAATCCCACCTTTCAGACCGTTACTGCGTCTAACGTTGAACCCTCTAGACAAGCCAACGTAAACTACACGTTAATATTTTTAAATCAATCCAACAGTAGTAAAATTTAGTACTCTTCAAATCTTAACTGAAATAACCACCATACTTTATAACTTTAACGGAGGAAATGTAACAATACTCTGAAAATGCGTAATGACATAGTAAAGATAACATCATCGCATAATCCCAAAACCGGGGTGTCACAACCTCACGAACTATCTAAACTGAGTGCTAAATACAAAGTATGAAAAGAAATATATAATTGTCTTGAAATTAGGAGAAAAAAATAAGATAATGAGGAATCCAAATGCAGGAGAGACACCAAGGCCCACAACCGCCAGCGGGTATACCTTGAAGCTCTGGGTGGACTGAAGGTGACTCCCTCAATGCGGTCCACTGGGTCCGGATGCGGGAT
>ML278261.1:10125-57405 GCA_005239495.1 Nicotiana undulata
GGGGATGAGTTGCTTATTTTTAAAAATAGTTATTAGTATTTGACTAGTTTATCAAATAGTCGACTAGAAATAAAAGCGAGATAATAATAAGTACATAATTAAAGTGTAGGAATTAAAGACACCAGAGTTTTTATACCGGTTCGGATTCAATATGAATCCTAATTCAGTCCCCTTGGGTTGCAAGGGTAATCTCCTTCCGCGATCGAAGTTTCATGAGTACAAAGGAAATGGTGTAGTTTTACACCAACTACTTAGTTTCTATGTCTCTCATCTTTTCTTGATATAATGTCTCACCATTTCTCTCTTTCTTCTCTAACTTGTTACACAACAGATCTGATAGAACTACAATGTTTGTTTGAAGTAGAACAAAAAGAGGGTAGATGGTTTGACCAAAGTATATGTCTTCAAGTCTAGAACGATCGTATATATTTTTTCCAGGAGGCCTTAGAATCTGAAGAAATTGCAATCCCAAGAGGTTTGATCCTCGAAAGGAATCACAAATTGATTCATTCCAAGAATAAGGTTAATTCTCGTTATTCTTCCTTGATGAGTGGACCTTGACAACTTTCCATCTCTAAGTCTTGAAATCCGTCGAATTTGCTGATTCGTGGTGATTGCATTTCCCTTAAATATGGGACCTTCCAGAAATAGTTTTTGGTTGATTGTCTTCCAGAACAAGCTGACCATGTTTCCTTTGAAATTGTGTGGATGTCAACAGTGAACTGAGTGGCAGTAAGGAGATCTTGAATGTTGGTCAGCTTGTTGTCAATGACAGTCACTTTTTCGATGAGAGCAGGATCACTTACACTGAGAGAGGAGATTGATTTTTAAAAATAGTTATTAGTATTTGACTAGTTTACCAAATAGTCGACTAGAAATAAGAGCGAGATAATAATAAGTACAGAATTAAAGTGCAGGAATTAAAGACACCGCAGTTTTTATACCGGTTCGGATTCAATGTGAATCCTAATCCAGTCCCCTTGGGTTGCAAGGGTGTTCTCCTTCCGCGATCGAAGTTTCTTGAGTACAAAGGAAATGGTGTAGTTTTACACTAACTGCTTAGTTTCTATGTCTCTCGTGCTTTCTTGATACAATGCCTCACCTGTGATTTTCTCTCTTTCTTCTCTAACTTGTTACACAACATATCTAATAGAACTACAATGTTTGTTTGAAGTAGAACAAAGAGAGGGTAGATGGTTTGATCAAAGTATATGTCTTCAAGTCTAGAACGATCGTATATATTTTTTCCAGGAGGCCTTAGAATCTGGAGAAATTGCAAGCCCAATAGGTTTGATCCTTAAAAGGAATCACAAATTGATTCTTTCCAAGAATAAGGTTAATTCTCGTTATTCTTCCTTGATGAGTGGACCTTGACAGCTTTCCATCTCTAAGTCTTGATATCCGCCGAATTTGCTGATTCGTGGTGATTGTATTTCCCTTAAATCTGGGACCTTCCAGATATAGCTTTTGGTTGATTGTCTTCCAGAACAAGCTGACCCTGTTTCCTTTGAAATTGTGTGGATGTCACCAACGGTGAACTGAGTGGCAGTAAGGAGATCTTGGATGTTGATAAGCTTGTTGTCAATGGCAGTCACTTTTTCGATGAGAGCAAGATCACTTACACTGAGTGAGGAGATTGATTTTTAAAAATAGTTATTAGTATTTGACTAGTTTACCAAATAGTCGACTAGAAATAAGAGCGAGATAATAATAAGTACAGAATTAAAGTGCAGAAATTAAAGACACCACTACCGGTTCGGATTCAATGTGAATCCTAATCCAGTCCCCTTGGGTTGCAAGGGTGTTCTCCTTCCGCGATCAAAGTTTCTTGAGTACAAAGAAAATGGTGTAGTTTTACACTAACTGCTTAGTTTCTATGTCTCTCGTGCTTTCTTGATACAATGCCTCACCTGGTCTGTTTACCAATATGACATGCATCACACACATGACTTCTAAAGAAATTGAGTTTGGGAAGACCAATAACTAAATCATGCTTGGATAGTTTATCTATAAGATGCATGCTAGCATGACCAAGTTTCTTATGCCATAACCATGGATCATCAGATATGGATGTTAAGTAGATATGACCATCTATATTTTCAAAACCATCAAGAATGTAGACATTTTCATACCTTTTTCCTGGAAGGATTACTTTACGTGACTCATCTTCGATAGCGCAACCTTTTTTCTAGAATTTCACTTCATATCCGGAATCACATAGTTGACTTATACTTAGCAGATTGTAGTTGAGTCCATCTACAAGATAAACTTCAGTGATATCGCGGTTGTTATTGAATGGGACTGTGCCAGTGCCAACGATCTTTTCCTTTGAGTTATCACCAAATTTAACACTTTCACCATTTATTTTTGTAACTTCTTTGAACAAATTTTTATCACCTGTCATATGACTGGAACACGCACTATCTAGGTTTGTCACCTATCATGAAACAGAGATTTTCTATCTCTTCTGGTTATGAAACATCTTCATCACTCCAGCTTCCGAAGGATTTGTTCTTGTTAAATCCTCTAGTAACTTTTCTTTTTAAATCTGGGCATTCAGCTTGTACATGTCCGTATCTTCCACACTCGTAGCATTTTCCATCATCTTGTCTTGCTCATTATATTGTCTGGTTCGCCTCGATGACATCCTTCCTCTTCTTGTATTCATGTATCTTCTCATAAGACCATCAGTGTTCCTTGATACCATGGCCATCTCTTCCTCGAGGGCTTCATGATCATCGTCAATGTCATTGTCTGTTCTGTCAGTTGTAGTCTTGAAAGCGATTGTTTTCTTCTTTTCTTCCTTCCTTGTTTTCTTGAGATGGGTCTTTTCAAATGTTATGAGATCTCCACGAAGTTCATCATAAGATAGTTTGTTTAGATCTTGTGCTTCAAGTGCAACTACTTTTGTCTGCCAGGTGGTAGGGAGACTTCTCAGAAGTGAAGGGGTGTCATTATATAATATATATACATATTTTAAAAAAAATTACCTAGCTATACAATGTAATTTTCCGGGAATGGTTGTCGGTTGGGCCCCCTTTGGTGGAGTCCGGAACCAAAATGTGGTTATTTTAGACATGTAGAACAATAATAGGTGAGGAAAAAAAAGAGTACAAAAGTATGTATAATGCCCAAAAACTGGGCGCTATACCTTAACGGTAATTTTTGCCGTTAAGGTATAGCGCCCAGTTTTTGGGCGCTATACAAAAAAAAAAAAAAAAGTACACAGGTATAGCGCCCTTATTACCGGCGCTATACACTAAATGCACTAAAAGACTGGGCGGCCCACTGGTTGAAGGTTAGATGTGAAGATGGTTTTGTCTTTGAGGTACAAGGTTCAAACCCCTACACCAACATTTTTATATTTTCCTATTTCTTTTCCATTTTTTGTTTCTTTTCATTATTTGGTTTAAGTGTTTAGATATAAATACTTTAATAGAGAAGTCATTTATTATTTCTTTAAAAAATAACCAATACTTTTAATAGTTATTATTTTGTGTTATACATAAAATAAAATTATTTTTTTCCTTTTTATTTTCAAATTAGAATTATAAGTTTTATTTTATAGTTAAAATTTCCATAAGAGAATTATATATATATATTGGTTGAATTATTTTATTTTTTGATATCTTTTTTTTCTAAATTTAGTTAGCAAATATATATTATTCAATAGATAAGAAAANATGGAAATTTTAACTATAAAATAAAACTTATAATTCTAATTTGAAAATAAAAGGAAAAAAAATAATTTTATTTTACGTATAACACAAAATAATAACTATTAAAAGTATTGGTTATTTTTTAAAGAAATAATAAATGACTTCTCTATTAAAGTATTTATATCTAAACACTTAAACCAAATAATGAAAAGAAACAAAAAATGGAAAAGAAATAGGAAAATATAAAAATGTTGGTGTAGGGGTTTGAACCTTGTACCTCAAAGACAAAACCTTCTTCACATCTAACCTTCAACCAATGGGCCGCCCAATCTTTTAGTGCATTTAGTGTATAGCGCCGGTAATAAGGGCGCTATACCTGTGTACTTTTTTTTTTGTATAGCGCCCAAAAACTGGGCGCTATACCTTAACGGCAAAAATTACCGTTAAGGTATAACGCCCAGTTCTTGGGCGTTATACCTACTTTTATACTCTCTTTTTTCCACCTATTACTATTTTACATGTCTAAAATAATCACATTTTGGTTCCGGACTCCCTTTGGTGTATATATATGTGGCTCCGCCACTGACCACATGTTAAGATGTTACATATTTCTTTATTGTATGTTTTTCGTGTTGTAAAATAATAAATTATAATAACAAATTGCATGTTATTGTAAGTAATTTAATATAATTACTATTAAAGGTGTGGTGAGCAGAGGTGGATCCGGGCAAACTTTGTAGATTCAACTTTTAAGATTTTTAGTATTGAACCCATTATATTTTTAAACTTAAGGTTCATATAATATACTATTTGTTGCAATTTTAGTAGATTTTTACATAAATTTATACTTTGCATCGAAAATTATGGGTTCGATTGAACTCTCATCACCTGCGTGCTACATACACCCCTAGTCTAGTGCTGAGATGAATAAATTTTTTAACTAAAGGTCCCAGACTCCCAGTTCGAACTCTACGAATTGAAAACCTATAGTAGGGAGTTGTTTCTCCTTTAGAAATGATGCTAATGTGAAATAATTGACCAGCAACATTTCAAATACCACATAGTTATAAAAGAAATACAACTTAATAGTGTAAAATAATACTAGCAGACTATCAATGCACAAAAAAAAAATTCTAATTAATCAATATTACACGTCCATTTACTAATGGAAAAATGATATTGTATAACTGCTATCAAAATAATAACCGAAAAAATATTTCTTTTATTTGTATATACAAACACTATACAAATTTTATATAATTTTTCAGCTATAAAATATAAATAGTTTTTGACGCAGACTAAAATTAGCGATAATATCCCAGTTACTAATAGGTTAGGATGAAGGGTAATGTGCCGTCAATAGTCCCTATACTGTTGTCTACTAAAAATACGAAATTAATAATTCCCCCACTTGTTTGCCTTAGGCTACCATATATGTCCTACACTATTAATATTCTTTTTTTTGGGGGGGGGGGGGGGGGGGGGGGGCATCTGTTTGTCTAATCTAGTGCTTCTTACAAATTTACTAAAAGAAGAAAAGAGATGAGGTTTTGGTTCTTACAAGTCTTTCCTTAATCATTTCTCTATTTATATATATCCTCTCTCTGGTGGTTGTGAAATCAAAAAATCAAAAGACATTAGATAAAAATAGAAAAACAAAAAAAATATGTCCTCATCTTTGTCTTCTTAGGGTTTCAGATCCTTTCCATTTAAGTCTTAAGTATTTACCAAAAATTTTCTTCTTTCAGATCTGAGACACCCATTAAAAGGTCTTTGTCTTGTTTTATTCCTGTTGTATAAATCAAATCTTCTCTTCTCCAAAAAAAAAACTTTCTATTTATAGAAACTTATCATGGATGCTAGGATTTCTTGAATATTAGTAGTATTTTGTATCTTAAATTTAGATTTTTGAGAAGAATTAAAGAAGTATTTAAAAGTAAGAAATTAAAAAAAGATGGTGAGAGGAAAAACTGAGATGAAAAGAATAGAAAATGCAACAAGCAGGCAAGTGACCTTCTCAAAAAGAAGAAGTGGGCTTCTTAAGAAAGCATTTGAACTTTCAGTTCTATGTGATGCAGAAGTTGCTCTTATTGTTTTCTCTCCAAAAGGAAAGCTTTATGAATTCTCAAGTTCCAGGTACACACATTATTATATCTTCATTTTCTTGTTTTTTAATCATAATTTTATGTGTATATATAGCTAGAATCTATATTTAACCAACTTATATATATATATATATAGCTATTTATCCATTATTCAGATAATTACATTAAATGTAACAAGTACCAAGTACAATGATCACCTGCTTTATCGGTCCACAAGGTTCCCTTGTTTTTCTGCCTTATTTGGTTTGTTATCATCTTCTCTTGATTCTCCAGTAGTCCTTAGTTTTATGCCAGAAAATTAGAGAAAAAATTAAAGGGAAAATTTTCTCTTGGTGACTTCATTAGAATTGTTATACTCACAGTGAACAAGAATTAGAAAGCCATAGTATTGCTAATACAATCTTTAATTCTTTGAATGATTTAAGTAATCCGTACATCCAACAATTATTTAGAATTGGTATAATCTTGATAAAGCTGAATCTTTGTACAAATCCTAGACGGTTATCACTAAAAAAACTGGAATTAGCTACAAATACGCCACCGCTAAATTGCCTCTAGCTAGCAGAATTTCTTGATAACCTATTGCTAATTCGTCGACGGATTTTTCTGTTTAGCTACAGAATTTGTCTGCCACTAAAACCAGGTTTTTTAGTAGTGTATCTGTATAATACAAGGAGTAATTCAGCAAACAAGAAAACAAACTTTGATGTCTTGGTAAAATGTTACTTGGGAGAAGTGGTTGCCCTTTTTTTATATTTTTTACTATAAATGAGGTTAAATTTGAAAAGAAGTTGTACTTACAATCGTCAGTCCCAATACCCCACTCACTTTTGCCTGTTTATATGTTCATGACTTTAAATGGAAGTGGATCTTTAACTTCTGCTTCTTTCACCAAGTATAATTAACTAGTTAATTAAGAGTACGTACTTGACCTAATATAAAATTTTACTGACCAACTCTTCAGTAATATGTCTGTGTGTACGAAAATGTAATGCATTCATATTTGCTTCTTTTATATCTGCGCTTACTTTCATCATTTGATTCCTCAATATTTTCCTTAGTGATATCAGACAATTAACTATATATATTTATATATATCAAGTTCATAGACCATAAATGAATAAATAAAAGCAGATTTTCTCCTGATCACTTTCGAGAATTTAATGACTCGAAATTATTCATTTTCTTACTAATGAATCTTTAATTACGATGCTCCAAGGTTTAAGAAATTTTCATTTACATGTGTATTGTTCTACAAGTTCATTTGAAGAAAAATTCATAGTATATGTGTAGTACCAAAGAGAGTGTTTAATATACAAGAATTATTATACTAGTTATGGAGTGATTGTGATAATTCATGGATTGTGATGTTGAGATCAGGCTGTCAAATGAAGAAATAGCATTATCGTTGTATTACCAACATACATATTCTTGATCCTATCACATATTAAACAAAAATATAAATATCTATATAAGTTATGCATGCATACTGATTTAATTTTATGGAGTTTTAAAACGACAAATGGAAATCAAACGGTTTCTCTTTATTCTTTGTAGTTGAACTCTTTTTACTTATAATGCGTTACGAGGATTTTACTTAGTATTGAAATCGAGTTAGCAAAAAGTACCAACAAGTTCGATGCTTGTCCTATCATTCCGTGTCTCAACTAACTTTTTCCTTGTCTCTAAGTCTCTCTTTTGGCTTTTGAAACTCATATTCATAATAATAATGCCTAATTTTATGCTGAGATTGTTTTTTCTTATACAAAAAATAAAATAAAATGAGCCTTAAAAGCATCAGTACTATTCTACAACTTGCGCGTTTGCTATCAAAAACTTCATATCTTCACTTTGGAGTTGAAATTATTCACCTTATTAAGTAAGTATTCTAGATATTTAATATGGCTTAATGCTTTGGAGAGTGGAAGTTTGTGCAAATTTAAAATCTTGTGGGGACCATATAGATTTTAACTTTTTTTTTTTTAACTTTTATTTGCAAAATCAGAAAAATTGTCTGATTCTTCTCAAGATAGCAAAAGTGCGTAAAGATAAATCAATTCAATGAAACATAATGACCATGTCATGTGTTAGGATCAAGCTCTTGTCATCATGCCCAAAGCTATAGCTAATAGCAGAGGCCGCAACTTTATTTCTTAACCAAGCCCACTAAACAAGCGCCTTATATTCGACCATATGACTCTGACCTAGCTAAGCCATCCCAGCCCCCTCGTGGGCCTTAACATAGGCAGGATGGCGTTACCCAAACCTCTCCCAACACCCTCCTCATGCACGATGTTGGCGTTACCCAACAATCCCTCTCCCAACACCCTCCTCATGCACGATGTTGGCGTTACCCAACAATCCCCCTCCCAACACCCGCCTCATGCAGTATGTCGCTCTTGGTAATCGAACCCATGCCCTTAGCTTTGATACTACTTATTTGGATCAAACGCTTACCTTCACGCCAAAAGTTATATATAGTTTATCTGTTTCTATTTAGATGACACACTTTCCTTGTTAGTTCGTTCCAAAAAGAATGACACATTTCTACAATTTGAAATAATTCAATTTTAAACTCTTCATCATACCCATTTTATCTTTAATGAGAAGCATGGGCCCACAAAGCTTTTACCTCGTAAGCTTTTAAGACCGTAAGTTTCAAAAGTCTTCTTTTCTTTTCTAAAACTCTGTGCCAAGTCAACTACCTCATCTAAATTGAAACAGAAATAGTAACTGATAGTAGAGGCACAACCTTTTTTTGTTAACCAAGCCCACCAATCAAGCGCCGTGTTCGACTATGACTTAGGCCGGAGCCATCCCAATCCCCTCGTGGGCCTTGCCATAGGCAGGATATGCATTACCCAACATGATGGAAGTGTAAATCCAGTTTGTACAACATATTACTATACAATCTCATTTTTTCTCACTTATATATTAAGGTAACATGGTGGGAAGTTACATATTCTAATCCTATTCCATTTTTTCATTTTAGTACTAACAAGACCATAGAACGATATCAGAAGAATGACAAGTATCTTGGACTCAACAGATCAAAGATAGCTGATATACAAACTACTGAGGTTAGCATCCTTATTCATTTTTGCATTCTGTTCCTTCTTTTCATTTTTGCAATATGCTAGGACACAAATACGTTGTCTAATCAAATTGTTTTACGTAAACTAATTAATACTACGATTAAGTTGGTGTTGCCAGTCTCAACCGCATGCATTTTCACCCTCCTTGTCACATTATTACATGTGTATATCACTAGCTTTTAGTTGTATCTGAGGAAGGGTAATTAGGTTTTGTACATAGTTGTTAAATTTGATGTGTTGTCTTTTTTATTAATTAAAAGTAGTTTTGGGGATTTCAAAATGATGGGTCAAAATTAGCATTTGCAATATATCTAGGCTATTTAAACATTTCCTGCATGTCAAGAGTAATGAACAAGAAAAAGATAGTATGCAATTGCTGTTGAAACAATATATAGTGCAACATGGAATAAGAGAAGTGAGAAATGTATTTTGGTTGGCTATAACTTGAAGTCAAAAGGCTATATAGCTTGAAGTCATAAATAGAACTGTGTTGTTCGAAGAAGCTCATTGGAATTTGGAAAAATAAAGTTGAAAGACAAGTAGTAGTAGGCTGAGATAGGTTTGAATTACTTTAAATTATACTATTCTAAATTCTACACAGTGACATTATGGGTTAGTGATTGGATTTTAAATTTAATTTTTGTACGTATTTAGTAAATTTTGTTGGGCGTGCGAACAAAATTCCATATTGGTAGCTTAAATAATTGGTAGCCTGCATATAAGATGTACAAACTTGGCCAAAGCGAATAGTATAAGTATCTTTGGGTTGTTTTAACCCAATGTATCAGAGTCGCAACTAGCTTCTTCTTGTTCATGTCTCCAAGCTTGTAAAGGGAAGTATGTCGAGCTTGATCCATCACTCTGTCATTGTCATACTCGTCTCATCAAAGTCCTACATTGCTAGCGGACAATATCGATATCACACCAAATTAAGAGTATATCTGCACTGGTTTAGCCCAACAAATTTTTTAATACAAATATAAAATTTGAACTAAGACTACTAGGTTGGATACGACCCGTTGGCTTCTAGTAATAGCTGAAGAAGAATCTTAAAATGAGGAAAATAACGTTGAAAAAGCTTCATGATTTTGATAAGCTATTATCTTCAAGCATGATAAAGTTGTAAAACCTTAAGCCCACGCAATTTCCACGAAAGATTAAATGCACTGCTGAAATTTATGCAGCATGCAATTATTGCTGTTGGGTGACATCAATATTCTGCCTATGGCAAGGCCGGGGGTAAGCCGTTAAGGTATCATTCGCAGTTATGGTCGAACATGGAGCTTACTTGGTAGGTTTGGTTAAGAAATAAAGTCGCGCCCTTAATCCACAGGTCAATTTCCTGTGTGTCATCGTCGTTAGAGTATTTATGGCAACCAAAATCCACTACTAGCTTCTTTTTGTGTGCGCATCTCCAAGCTCATAAGGGTAAGCGAACCGAGCCCTCCATCATCACTCTGTCATCGTCATACTCGTCCCATTGAACCTCGACTATAGAGCCGGTTGTTGGGCTAAAACGGCTCAATGACACTCTTAACATGGTGTAATATTATCTTTTTTGGCCAGCCTGCACGTTTTTTCCAAAAATCTCCGCACCATTAAGAGATCTCTACACCCCATATGTAAGCCCCAAACTTTTTAGCGAAAACATATATAAAAGAGCACTGTCCTTAATTTAGACATATAACTCATTATAATCAGCTTTGCTTATAAATTGTGTGTTGATAGCCTCTTGGCTCTTGTTTAATGCATTTCCATGCATGCTTTTTCATTACTGCTGCTTTGCTGAGTCTCTTGTTAATTTTATACTCATGTTTTTTGCGTAGCATTTGAAAGAGGAGGTTGCAACAATGGCTAGAAAGCTCGAGTTTATTGAAGATTCTAAAAGGTTGTCTCCTAGTTTTCAGTACTGTAGGACAATATGGACACTGCAAAACTATGTTACTCGAACTTTTCGAAAATATAACCAGGTGTGTGTCGGATCCTCCAAAAATATACTATTTTTGGAGGACCCGGCACGGATGTGATAACATATTGGAGAGTCCGCGCAACATAGCTGCAAAATAAAACTAGCAAATGGTTATGCTAATTCTTTGTGCATAATATATTGCAGAAAGCTTTTGGGACAAGGTTTAGATTCTTCCTCCTTTGATGAACTTCAACAGGTAGAAGAACAGTTGGAACGAAGTTTAAGCTGCATTAGGGCAAGAAAGGTGTGCCTTATATGTTGTCTTTTTCTCTCTCCTTCTTTCTTCTACTTGTTACATAAACTAGTGAAGATTTGATAATTGAACCTGCCATCTTTTTTTGTTTGAATTAAAGTTGGATGTAGTGACGGTGTATAAATCATTTACACAATCAGGTCACTTATTGTTGGGATTAAAGATTGATAAATTGGAAATGGAGGGAAGAAAGTGGAGAGAAAGTGAGCTCGTTTTTGCTTTGGAAAAAGCAAAGTGTCCTTCGTTGGTGGTAGAAAGAAAAGTGAATGTGTTTATATTGAGAAAGCACTTCTCTTGGTGTTAAATGGGCTAGAAAGAAAATAAGTCTCGCGCCGTCGTTGTCGCTCGGCTCGACTTCGACTTCGGTCACAAATTGATTGATTAATTTTTTTGGACAAAATTTCTTTCAATTATTTAATTAATTAACGAACTTTCCTTTTTCCCACAATATTTTTAACAGAAATATTCTCACTTGTTCCAACAGCCATGGCTGTTTCTTAAAGGTTGCAAGTCTCTAAATATGCTTTGAACCCCAGAATCTTTTCTTACGAAATTTTCTAATCTTCTTCTTCTTTTGCACAAAATTTTCAATGTGTTTTACGGCTTTGAGGGGAATAATTTTCTTAAAGACACACTGTGATTCAGTAGGTTCGATTTATTCCGAAATTATTTTTAGAAATTATTTCGACATTCTGTTGTTGCTAACTTTCTGTTTCTAATTTCGTGTTTCAGAAAGTTTACTATCTCATTATTTATTACAATAATACAGATTAACACTTATAAGGTACATTATGAGCATTAACCGGTAATAAATTAATCTGAAAAATTAAAATGGTAACTAAACTGTTGTCACATAATATTAAATTACATTGATAGCGCAAAAATCTTTGGGTAATAACTCATTTTTTTTTGTTGCTAATAAGTAATTAAATTCTTTTTGTTTTGTCTCAGAATCTGTTACTGAGGGAACAGATTGCTCACCTAAAGGAAGAGGTAAGTGCCTATTTAATATCCAAAAAAGTCAGAACTGTTAATCCAGTTGGCTTACAAATTAAAGTAAACTGTTCCTATTGTCTCAGGAAAAAATCCTAATGAAGCAAAATGCAGACTTGAGGAAAAGGGTGAGATATTACTTGAATCTCTATTGATGGGTTGATTTTTACATTTGTTGTTTATTTACTGCATATGACTCGAGTAATATATAATAAATAAATAAATAAATAAATAATTGTTATTCTTCAGATTGAGGTGCTACCGTTGCCATTGACAATAGTTGAAGAGGAAGACCCTGAAAGAAAAACAATGGAAGTAGAGACAGAACTCTTTATTGGACTTCCTCAAAGACAAAGCTCCATTACTTCAAGGTTTTTACCACTGTAATTAGTAAAAAATACTAAATTACAGTCATTATGGTTATCTTTTTCTTCTTTTCTTTCTTATCGCTGTGCATCAATTAATAATCATCAAAATGATGCAAATGATAGTTCTGTGTGGAGAAATGTATATACACTTTTAATTATTATTATTTTGCTTTATTTCCTTAGTTAACTAACGAGTTATGTTCCTTATTGTTACAAGTTGGTTATTGATTAATCATTGCTATGAACTTTCCGGTTAATAAATTGGAGAAGTCAAAACTAATGAGGTTCTTCTCTCTTCATTTTGCATTTCTCTCCTAAAAAGTCGGCTACTCTACCCAAAATCTTGGACCGGAAGCCTGAGATATTTGTGTATTACTTTAGTTCAACTTGTCCGAGCTAGCATCAGGGATGCTCGTAGGTCGATACAGTACGATATTATATTTAGATATTTCGGATCGGTATTTTCGTTATTCGGTTTTTTAAAATGCTATATCAATATCGTACCTAATTAAATTCGTTATGGTTCGATTTTTTTCCTTTCGGTTTCGGTTTGTTCGGTTCGATAACTTCGGTTTATTCGGTTTGCATACTAACTAACGCGTAGAGTCATAAATTGTAATATTCTTAATTAGAAAACTAAAAACTACAAAACTGAAAACGTTTGTTGACGAAAGTTTTGACCAAAACCAGCAAATATTAATCCAGAGAGAGAAAATTGTACGTAAAGGAATGAATTTGGTCATTAGAATGTCTTGTTACTGGCTTAGAGTTAATTGATGAGCTTATAAAATAAAGTAAAGTAAAATTTTAGATTTTCTATATTTATGTTATAATTAATAATATGTGTATTTTGTAATATAATATATATTTCGGTACGATATCGGTATTTCAGTATTTTATTTGCAAATACCATACCTAATACCATATTATTTTTAAAACTTAAACCAAATACCATACCGAATACTAAAATATCGAATACTAAATACCAAAATTTTCAATTTCGATACGTTAATTCGGTATTTACCAGATTATGCACAGCTCTACTAGGCATGGAACATTAACAAAATTAAATTAATGGGTCAATACCCCGTCTAAATATAAATAAATAACAAATGTATAATATATGTAAAATTCTTGTATAATACTCCCTTCGTTCACTTTTACTTGGCACGTTTTGATTTTTCACTATCCTTAAGAAATAATTAATAAAGTGCATAGTTTACCATGATACCCATATTAATTGATGCATATTTTATTGGAATTGAGAAAATGATTTGAAATGAGTAATAAATATTGTGGGTATAACAAGAAAAAAAATTGTATTCTCTTGATATGCGTAAAGTGACAAGTAAAAAGAAAAATCTATTTTTAGTATACATACCAAGCAAAAGTGAACGGAGGGAGTATATATTTAACGTCTATAATAAGTATATAGAAGGACATTTGAGAATTTGAGGGTTGCTAAGAATATTAATACTCTTTTATTTTTACTTAAAATCTTAAATAAAATATTATCCAAGTATCTACTTAAAAACTTGTAACAACAAATTTTCGCGTCGAGAAAATAAATAATCAAGATCGGAAAATTGCGTAACAAATATAGTATTTGATTTCAATAAATGAAAGTGTTACAATCTCTATGGTATTCCTCTGATTCTTCAAGAATGTATACTATCTTGATGAACTTGATTTTGATTTTGATTCAAGGGCTTGTAAAGCTTAATCTTGAATCTCCTTCTTGAACTTGGGTTTGGATTTGATCACGAACAAGTAACTTGATCTCGAACGCCTTGATATTTGATTTGCCTTCGTTTTTTATCTTGACTTGAACTTGAACTTGAACTTGTAACTTGAGTGCTTGAATGCTTGTAGCTTGTAAAAAAATCTGCGGTGTTTGATCCACGAGCTCTCTGCTTGCTTCTTGTATAACTTCTGGTGTCTTTTCTGAGTTATGAAGACCTCTATTTATAGTTGTGGAAGGGAGAAGTTGTGATAAGAGCAGACTCTTTCCGACCAAGCAAATTGAATTGTGACATGACCGCATTTGATTGGCCAGAACATGTCACTTGCACACGTGGCGCGATTTCATTGGCCTTTTAATGTGACTTGGCATGCTTTGTTATTTTGACACATGGCATGATTCTATTGGCTCTTCCGCGTGACTTGGTGTGCCACGTCATTTGACACATGGCACCAAACTGGGCCTCTAGGAAGATGACATCTTGGGCTTAATGAAGTGGGCTCATCATTCTAGCCCAATGAATTAAGACTCATTTATTTAATCCATATATATTGGACTTATGTAATTAATTCATTTATATATTAACCCATAATATTTATTTGAACCAATATATCTTGAATTTAACATATAGTCTAAATTATTTTATGAATTTAATTTTAATAAAATTTATATGCCTACGAACCTGAAGTTGGAATACTAGTAAGTATAACAGAAACTAACGGATGAGGATTATGAAGATATTTTTTAGGCCAATTAATTACAAGCATAAACCTTTCAAAGTTTACGGGCTCATTATGTTTTTCCTAAATAGTGTTATAATTGCATTTTCGTCTTTGGCCAAATAAATCTAATTTTACCTATGAAAAGTAGGGATGACAATGAGGTTAGGTAGATAGTCTTTTCGAAAACAAATTACCTCACATTCGTTGTTTATCATAAATCAATAAATACATAACATGTCTTTTATATCACTTAAATCGTACTAAATTACTATATATTTTTACCTCAATATATCATTTCAGCATGGTTGACTAATATGATTAGTCGGTAGTTTAAAAAATATTTACATAATTATATCACTTAACGATTGCAGATAAGTATTGATTGGTAATTTTAGAATAAATGATAACAAATATATTATGGCAAGCTAAATTGGTGGAACTAGTTTAGTATTAATTTAATGTTTCTATTTCTCAAAAAAAAAATAAAAAAAATAGCCCAAAGATAGGCAATACTAGCCCGCAATGCTCTGGCCTTGGCAATGCTCCTCTCATTTGTCAACTATTGCCAACACCTAACTTGTGTTAGATAGTACTCCATACTTATGTACATCTCAATTTATAACCCAAATTATATCCCAATTACAATTATTTGTAATGCTTGATTTTATTAGTATACTTGCATTAAATCCCCTCATTAAGGGGTCGTTTCACATAAGGTATACAAATAGGGTGTATTAGTAATGATATGATTAATTATATTGTCATTAGTTATGCAGAGATCATTTCGTATTCACTGTTTAGTTTGGTGTATTAAACATTGCTTAATATCTAATATAAAATTGGTTGTTTACGTAAAATACGGCGGAAAAGTATTCGGAATAGATTTTGAGGGATTTGAGGAGCAATAATATCTTTAACTATATATATGCAAGTATTAAAAAGCCTTGCATTGCTATACTATGATTTGCTATGCATTAGTTATACATACGATCAGGGGCGGATCCACCCCTTTAAGAAGGGGTGGCATGGCATCCGGTAAAATGATAAAATTTTTGTATACCTATGTTGAGATTTTCTTAAATTAGATTAATTATCTGATCATGTCACCCGCAACCGTAAACTAGACAAAGGTGTCATGGCTGGTAGACCTTTTTGAAATTTTTTCTCGTGTGTAAAATTCAAGTTGAATTTATCTTGAACCTTGTTTGACTTTCTCTTTTCTTTGGGATTTTATTTCCTTTTGTCCCAGTCATTTCCCTTTTTCAGCTACCACCGAATTTCTATTTTTCGTTTTATTATTTTTTTTATAATTTTCTTTTCTCTATTGTATTTTGTATGTGATCTCTAGCAAGAACACTAAAAAAAGATACTCCTAAACTTTGAAATTATATAAAATAAGCAATCCTCTTAATTAAATTTTTGAATTTTCTTCTTTCAAATCGGAAAAATTGGGTCCTAATGAGAATGTTGGATTGAGATTATTTTTTTCATCTTTTTTATTATATCATAAAATTTTGTGTTATGTGATGGTTGTTAGATATAATTTAAATCACTTTACTATAATTTCTCAAGCGTTGCTTAATAAATATATGATTTATGGGAAATTATAGTTTATCTAATTTATGCTTATGGGATATAATTTATCTATGGAAAATATTTTTTAAATTTTCTTATTCTGATTGATGAAATTCTCTTTTTGAATATGTTATCTTACTTGGGTAAATTAACTTTTAATATACAGAAAAGGTGTAATTTCCCAGTATAAATATTGATTTTACTTATGTTGTTATACTAAAGCTGTGATCCTATTTTAAAAATCTAATCACATTTATTTTATATCTGAGATGTAATTTTTAAATTTTCAAATAAAAAACCTATTAGGTTGACCCGAATCAACTCAAAAAAATCGAATAAATGTTCCTAACAAATTTTATATTAGTCATTATAAAATATACGTTAAAGGAAATTATGGCACCCGCCAACTTCAAATCCTAGATCCGCATCTGCATACGATAATACCAAATATGATGTATAATTAATACAAGTTGAAAAACTATACCAAACAAAGGATTTTTTTTTTGGTAAGTCAAATATTTTTATTCACAATATCAAGTTACAAACTGTATGAACATGCTATCCATATCGTACCACATATCCCCCTTCTACTTCCTATCTTGTAATACAAGTAGTTCAATCTTTATACAAATTTGTACTGTAATTGCTCTTTAAGCTTTCCTACTGCCCTCACATTACAGATATACACTATATCTCTAACAATACTTTGTCTCTCTCTATATCTTTTTTCAAAAATTCTCTGATTCCTTTCTATACATATGCTGTAAAGAGTTTCTGCTAGAATCAACCTCATTAGTTGCCCTTCTGTGATTTCTTCTTGGCCTTCTCCACAAACTAGCCTATTACTTGGTCCCATGTTACTGCTTGTACTTGAATTTGCAGCCATTTGAATATGTCTTGCCATGTTTCTTTTATGCTTGTGCATTCATAGAATAAATGTTAATGAGTCTTAGTTTGCCAACCACAGAATACATATCTGGTATCTACATTCATACACCATTTACTCAATCTGTCAGTAGTCAGCATCCTCTCCTGTACAATTAGCTACATGAGAATATTTCCTTTGGTCTTGCAAGGTTTCTGAACATAATTGCTTTCCATTCCACCTTCTCCAACGTGCCCAGTTGTTGCTTATATATCTGTTATTGTGCTGCATTCGCCATTCTGTTTTAGTATCTGTGGGCCTTGATTGTAATGATCTTCTGAACCATCCAACTAGCTTGAGTAACTCCTTTTATGCTTGCTAAAGGCTGCCCTTTTATATGATACATATGAACCCATTTAACCCATAATCTATCAGCTTTTGTAGTTAGATCCTATTGTAATTTGAGTATGGCTGCTCGATTCCATTGCTTTAGGTCTAGTATGTTGAGTCCACCTGCACTCCTTGGCTTGCATACCTTCTCCCACGATATTAGAGCTTTCTTAGTTATCTCATTGTTCCCAGACCACATAAAGCTCCTGCAGTAGGCTTTAATGACTTTGATCACTTTAGCTGGTATAAGAAACATTTGAGCCCAATAAGATTGAACCCCAAACAGTACAGCTTTGATGAGTTGGATTCTACCAGCATACGACAATTTCTTTGCAGTCCATGAAGATATTCTTGCCACTATTTTGTCTATCAAAGGTTGCCATTGAATCACCTTCATCTTCCTGGAAGTTAAAGGGACTCCCAGGTATTTGAAAGGTAATTCACCTTTAGCATATCCCAACTGTAGTAAGATTTCTTCTGCTCATCATCCCTCACCCCTCCAAAGTATATTGAGCTCTTGCTTAGGTTAGCTTTAAGTCCAGAAGCAGCAGAAAAGTCCTCAAAACAATGCTTCATCATTTCCACAGATTGTTTATCACCTCTAGCAAAAAGCAGAAGATCATCTGCAAAGCTAAGGTGAGTGATGCCTAATTTCCTGCATTTTGGGTGAAAATGAAACTGTTTTTGATCTTTCAATTCGGCTAGCCTTCTACTAATATACTCCATCGCAATAGCAAATAGAAAAGGTGACATAGGGTCACCTTGCCTAAGCCCTTTAGCAGCTGGAAAAGGTTCAGTCAATTCTCCATTTATCATGATCGAGTAACTCACACTTTGAATATATGTTGTTATCCACTGAGTGAATTTATAAGGAAACCCCAAACCTTCCATACATTGCTTTACATAACTCCATTCTACACTATCATATGCTTTCTGCAGGTCCACTTTAATCATACATCTGGGAGATACATGCTTCCTTGAGTATGCTCTAATCAATTCATGGGCTAAAATGATGTTCTCTGCTCCTTTTCTTCCAGGAATGAAACCTGCCTGTGCTCCATCTATTAGATCACTCATTACTTTTTGTAATCTTGAGGCCAGAATCTTAGCAAGTATCTTATATAAAACTGAACAGCATGAAATTGGCCTAAAATCTTTGACAGTCACTGGATTAGGAATCTTTGGCAATAGTGTCACTGTGGTACAATTGATGATTCTTGGCATTTGGCTTGTTTGAAAGAACTCCAAGACAGCATCATATATATCATTCTTCATAATTCCCCAAGCTTTCTTGAAAAAAACTGCATTATATCCATCTATGCCTGGTGCTTTATCATTCCCTATATCATGCAAGCTTTCATCAATTTCCTTTTTAGTTATACCTTTAACCAAATCTGTAATCTGCTGCTGCCTTAAAACAGGACCCTTCTTCATCGTATTCACTTTGACTGCTGGCAGCTGATTTGTTGATGTACCCATGAGGAATTTATAGAAATCCACAATCTCATTCTTGATTCTCTGAGGCTCAGTTAATATTGTACCATCTAGAGCCGTCAACTTCCTAATACTTTTCCTGCATGTTCTCTCCTTCAGTACTGCAAAGAAGTATTTATTGTTCCCATCCCCTGCCTTGATCCATTTGATTTCTGTTGTGCTATCTTCTCTTCAATAAGAGACCATTTTTCCAGTTGCTCTCTTGCTTCCTTTTCCATCATCCTTAATTGATCTGTATATCTTTTCCCCATTTCCTGTTGGTATTCAGTTACTTTCCTTCTTGCTTGTTCTATTTTTACTGCAACATCTCTAAAATTCTTATTATTCAAATCCTTAAAGTCTGTTTTCATATCCTTTAGTATGTACCACACATTAACTAGTTTACACTTATGTTTCCTTCTTTGCCACATTTTAGTAACAATGTTATGAAAGTCTTCATGCTCAGCCCATACATTCAAAAACCTAAAAGGAATTTTTATGTCATTATTCGATCTTTGAAACTTCAATGTCAGAGGAGAATGATCTGAAATAAATGGAACTCTAACTTCCACTGTGATATGCCCATACTTCATCATCCATTCTCCATTTCCCATTGCTCTATCTATTTTACTGATTACTCTATCCCCTCCCATTTGCCCATTTGTCCATGTGAAGTAGTTACCACTCCAGGGAATCTCAGTAATCATGGTATCTAAACAAAAATCTCCAAAATCCTGAATTTCATCCATTGTTACTTCATGTCTTGATATTCTATCTTGAGGTGACAAAATTGCATTAAAATCCCCCCATATGATCCATGGTTGCTTCACAGATTGTGCCAGACCCCTTAGCTTTTGCCACATTCCCTTTCTCAATTCCGGAATATTAAATCCATACACCACAGTCATAGCACAACTTACATTTGTGCTTGTGACATTGCAGTGAATGAATTGAGCATATGTATGAATCACATCCACCCGCTAGATGTTAGTATCAAACATAATCCAAATTCTACCATTAATTGCTTGGTCATAGTTATGTACCATTTCCCAATTCTTTGCTATCTTAGGGGCTAAAACTGCAGCTTTATGCTTTTTGATTCTAGTCTCTACAAATCCTGCTATAGAAACATGTTTTTCTCTTATGTACTTATCCAATTCCTTTTGCTTATACTTCTGGTTTGCCCCCCTTACATTCCACATCAGCATTGTCATTTGGCTTGGTTACTTGTATCACTTTTGTCAGGTGATTGTTTATCCTCTTTTCCTCCTGCTAGGATTCCAAATGTATTTTGTGTAACTATTGAAAAATCCCCACTAGTTCCAGCATTCCTAGCATTCATAGCACTTGCCTTCTTACTTTTCAAACTATTCTCCTTCATCTGATTTTGTTCTGTAGTTTCCATTTCTTTTCCCTTGGTACTAGGAGTTTTACTTTGTTCCATTTCCTGTACTATAACCATATCTTTTGCATTATTATCAGTAGTTTCCTTTACCTCATTTACATTCTGTAATACTTGCCCCTTACTTCTCTACTCTTTGATTGGTTTTTGACCCCTGCCTTTCTGATTTCTTTGTTGCTTTCCTTGTATCTCTTCATTTCTTTTACATATATGTCCTATATGTTGGCAATCTGCACAGAAGTCAGGCTGCCATTCAAATCTTACTACTTGTTTATGCACTTTCCCATTCGGATCATGTATGACTATTTCCTGTGACAATGGCTTAGTTATATTCACTTCAATCAACATTCTGGCAAAAGATATTCTCGATTGTTTTGTTGTATATTCATCAGCAAACACAGGTATACCTATTGCACTCCCCAATCTACTCAGAAAGTCTTTACTCCAATATGTCATAGGCAAATTTGGAAAGGGTACCCACAGAGGTATCTCTTTGAGAAAAGCTGTATCAAACTCTGCCTCCGGAGACCACCTCTTTAGAATTATAGGTCTGTTATTAATCGTATACGGGCCACCATACAACACTTCCTCCAGATCTACAGCCTCTTTGAATTTTGCTATGTAATACCCTTTATCATGCCAAAACAATTCAGAACATGTGGATTGATTCCAATTTTTGTTTATGTATCTCTTCATGTAATTATACCCCGGAATTTCCCCAATAATTGCAACAATTAGCGAATGTTTCTATTTATCTGCCTCTTTATCCGTTTCCACTGGATCTAATTGAATTACTATGTTTCCATGCACTACAGTCGGTGGAATGTAAGACAGAGCAAGTCCATTAGATGCCATTCGATTTCTAGAGAACAAATTCGCCCACACCGTTTCACCAGTTTCCTTGTTTGTTTCTGATTTCTGAGGATCGCCTTTTGTATGTTCAATTCCTAATGTTGTCTTACTGTTCCTCACGTTTACTTTTCATTAGCCCCTTCGTTCTGAGTTCTATTTATCACATTATCCTCCTTACTCTTTCCATTTCCCTTTATTACTTCTGAATTCATCAAATTACTTAAAGTAGAGGTGTTACCATTCGAGTCCGCCATCGTTATTACCTCTGGTGTTGTCATGCATGGGATTTGTGAAATCACCGATGTTGATGGAGATGAATTTGATGACAGTGAACTTCCTGTAACTAGTATCATAGTTTTCCTTGGTCGTCATGGTCCATTTCCTTTGCCTTTCGCCATTAACAGCCACTTTCCCCGCCAATAGAGCTTCCGTTTGGAGGAGATCGTCAATGGAGAGAGGATTTTTTAGAGAAAGAATTTTCCATAACCAAACAAAGGATTAATAATGCACAAAACTAATGCTTGCATTGTCTTTTCTAATACCTCCTGCCAAACGACCCTAGGGGTATAAAATATTCAATTTATTTAAAGTATATGATATCACGTGTGTAATTGCATATCTGTTACCTCTAATATGCCTATATCTTGATCATAACCACATATAATTACATGATATACGTACTGTGGCACATCGGCAGGCTTCTATTTATTACTTACAAAATATTTGAGATAGATCAAAATTATATTTGAGAATTTTCTTGAAATATTAATTCACAAATCTTATTAACCGCAGCTTCATCTGCTTAATTTTCACATATACCCTCTGTTTCAGAATGTTAGAGATGAGAATTTTGACTGCTTCTCTGTTAGTTCCATCTAAGCTAAACCCTGAAAAGTATAGCTCTATTTATTCTTACAGAACAAGGAGGAGGTCCAAGAAGAATAATTCCATAGTCCCTGTAATTTGATCACTCTTCGTTTTTCTCCTTTCAAAGTTAAATTTTAGACATGTTTGTAAAGTAACAACAATGAATTAACAGTTATTTGTTTTTTCTAAAAAATTATCAGGTGGCAAGGTTAGTTGAACCAGCTATATTTGAAGCGTCAAAGCTAAGGGTTATTTTCTCAGAAGTTGATGAGGAAAATCATCCAGGAGAGCTTCCAAGAACATACACATTGACTCATTGTGATCTTACTTCTAAACTTACTTTGACCATCTCTCAAACCACCAATAATTCTCAGGTAAGCCTCTTCATTGACTACTTTGTGTTTAATTATATGATTATTTCCAGAGGTAGAGCCAGAGCCAGGAGGTTTGAAACTTATAGGTTCAAGATTTCTCAAGTTATTGGATTCTAAATCTCATGCGACACGTGACAGCCTTCGAAGGCCTTCTTAGTGTTGACTACGCCCACATACAATTCACTTATCTTCCTTTGGCATATATGCCGAGGGTCTATTACTACCCTTCCAAGATATCACTTGTAAAATTACACTAAATTTATTGTCGTTGGTGTTAATGGGAATTGTGTTGAGAAAATTAAGGGGAAAAAAGAAGAGGAAATGTGGTTTTTGTTTGCAGTTGCAAGGGTGGCACAATAGACTGCACAGAGATGAAGTGGTTGCAGAATGGAAGAAAGTTAAAGGGAAGATGTCACTTCATGTTCATTGCCACATCAGTGGAGATCATTTCTTGTTAGACTTTTGTGCTAGACTCAGATATTATATCTTCTGCAAAGAACTCCCAGTGGTAGGTTTTTGCCTTAACCGTACTAAGAAATTCATTAAATGACGTATTGCTATAAGAACCCATATACTTCAAATACTGAGTCCGTCTTCGCATACAGACTATCTAACAATTTGAAATGTGCATCATCAGGTTTTAAAGGCTTTTATTCATGGAGATGGCAATCTGCTAAAAAATAACCCAGAATTGCAAGAAGCTCCAGTTTGGATTTATTTCAATTCAAACATTCAAGAATTCAACAAAATAGTGTGTTTGGGTCCACTTAAAGAAGCAGCCTCACCCTCCTCCTCTTCTTCTTTTTCTAGTGAGGTACATGGGCCCCCAAAGCCTTGTCAGGAATCTTGCACATGTTGCTTCCCCCCAAGGAGCTTGATCCATGGGCCTACTTCAACTTCTGATGACTCTGGGCCTGATACTAGGCCCAATTAAAACAGTGGATAACGGCCAAGTTAATAAGAGAGGTGCTTCTGTTTGTTTACGTGGTAAATATGTTCATGTACTTATCATGAAAACTAAGTAAAAATAGCACGGACCAGCCAGCTTTCAGAATGATAATTGAAAAATATTCAGCGTTTGCAAAGTCATTGAAAATAACAACTACTTTGCTGCAACACGAAAAGTTCTAGCGTAATATACTGGAGATTGGAGCACCTATGTGAACTTTTAGCATATGATGCTGGACTAGTATATTATGCAGCAAGTCTGGTATGTTATGCTGGAACTTCAGTATATTACCAAATTTTCGATTTCGATACGGTAATTCGACATTTACCAAATTATCCACAGTTCCCACACTGATAGTAGTACAGTAGTTGGCTTTTCGAAAAATATTTAAAAGGTAAGATTGTAATAAATAGTTGAACAATTTATCTAGTATATGTTAATGTTAGGCTCAAGCTTATGACTATAAAAATAATAGATAATATAGAAAAGTATTAAGTATACTGATACTTGGCAATTATTCTAGATCTGCTTTTTTTATTGGGATGAATTTTCCTTTTACCTTCTGAAAATAAACATCCTCTATTTCTTTTTAATAAAAAACATGTATAAATACGTTTCTACAAATGAACATTAATGGCAAAGCTCCAGGCAATGTAGAACTCACGTAGCCAAGTCAATAACGTTTTCAACCTGCTAAATTTGAAAAGAACTGTAGACAAAGGCAAAACTGGTGGATAAGGATTATAGAGGCAAGTGGATAAACTGTGATGTGTGACAATGTGACAAGTACAAATAATCTTGACCCATAGGTTCAAGGGACTTTTCCTTCCTATATAATATTTAAAACATATTTACTAAAATAATTCAAGTTTTGTATATTACTTATCCTGAACAAGTTTTTCATACAATTTATAATCTATTATTAGTGTCTTAAATATTATCCTTCCATCTAAATAAGATTCCATCCAGTTGTGTTTTACATATTTTAATCCATAGTTACTGCAACTCTCCTCTCTCTTTGTCATAATTACTTATTTTAAGAAAAGAATAGTGGATGGTATAACAATATAAAAATTAACAATAAATTTAATACAAATATAATTCAAAAGTTGATATATCTACAACAATATACATTCTAAAAACAATTTTCATACAAGTAATCATATAATATATAACGTATTTATAATTTATTTATAATTTTTATACATCATTTATCTAATTAAATACAACTACAATACCATACAATTTAAAGACAATTTTCATACAAATGTTATATAATATAATTTTGTATGTCAGCCATGTGAGCAAAGATTGCTAAACTCACCAACCAACTGATTAAGATGGCAATGGGTCCAGGGCATCAGAAGCACCGGGTGCAAGGGATGGCTATATGTTGTGATATTTGTGGAGATGGTCACATGAGTGACGAATGTTCGGTGATTCCATAATCTATTTTTAATGTGGGCCAGCAGGGTAGAGGTCTAATGAACCAAAATACACAATATGGAAACAATTATAATCTCAATTAGAGGAATCACCTGAACTTTTGATGGGCGTTCATAGAGATAGAGAGGTTGTTTCCGAAGATCCTCGGCTCAAGAAAAAAGAAAAAAAAGCAGTAGAAACAAGTAATAACAACATCAATATAATAAGATAACTTACGCGAAAGAAATACCAGATATCATATAACTTTACGAACAAGAAAATACAAGGATAATAGTATTGCAATTGGTATGGCAAAGAGATACCCTCATCTCCCCCCTAACCTTCTATCATAATTCTCGACCTGCACACGTTCTATCAAAGTTCCTTTTCTCGGTAAGCTAAAGTTCTCCATATCTTGCCTAATCACTTCGCCCCAATACTTCTTAGGCCTACCTTTACCTCTCCTTAGGCCCGCCAAGGCCAATCTCTCGTACCTCCATATGGTGGCATCAATGCTCCTCCTCTTCACATGCCCGTATCATCTTAACCTCACTTGCCGCATCTTGTCTTCCGCCAGGACCGCTCTAACCTTGTCCTGAATAACTTCAGTTGTGATTTTATCTCTCTTCGTATGCCCACAAATCTATCTTTACAAAAAATACTAAATACCAATTTTTTTTTTAAAAACTAAAATCAAATATCATATTTAATACTAAAATATTTTATACTAAATATTAATTTTTTTTTATTTCAATATGGTCATTTGATTTACCAAATTATACACCGCTCTACCCTCTCCTCTCCAATATTGGGCAAATATCAATTTTAACCTGCCGCATAAACTATTTATATTCGCTAACCGCAAAATTTATAAATTTTTTATATTTTTTATATATAACATACAATAATGTATATATAGTTTTTTTTTTTGGCTGGCTATACAGATTATTTTTTCCAATATAACATACTAGATACCTTAGAATTAGTGGTGGCAAATGGGTGGGTTGGGTTGGATTTGGTCGGGTTAAGAATGGGTTGAGCAAAAAATGGGTTGGGTCTCAACCCGCCTATATTTTATGCGGGGTAAAAAACGGGTTGAATGTCAAATGAACGGGTTGAATATGGGTTAACCCAAATTGGAGGTGGGTTGGTGGGGATGAGGAATATACTGGGTTAAATTGAAAAAGAGTTTTGAAAAATACTTTTTTTTCTTTTTTTGATAAGGAAAATAATTTTCTTCAATTGGAGAAAAATGAGTTCATAAGGAAAATATTAAGCTAAACAAATATAAAAAAGTTGAAAGATAATTCACTAATCTAATTCATATTTTATTCATATTTTATTCATGAATATTTATATTTCTACCGTTTAAATATAAATTAAAGCTTAAATTTTATCCAATTTAAATATCACTGGTTCAACTCACTAGTATTGGATTAAGCGAGTTGACCTCTTTTGCCGGCACTACTTGGAATGAGAACCAAAACTAATAAGAATATGACTAGAGAGTGTAGCAAGTAAAACACTTACGTGTTTAAACCTAAATCATGCAGCAAAATCAAAGTTAACATCACAACTTAGAAGCTGTTTTAAGCAATCATCATTAACACCTCACACCATTTCTTCTAATTTCAACACTCAATACGCAAATCCCAACTTCTCTTTTTTGTCTCTTTCCAGCTTTTTCTACATCTCTCTGCTCTCATTTTCTTTCTCTCTCACACAGTAAAAGTGTAAAACACACACACTAGTACACGTCTGAATGCCAATCTTCAAAGTCACCAAAGCCTAACGCATCTAAGTAAAGCAAAAGCAACAAAGTAATAGAAAAACTAATCCTTTGCCTATTTTTTTTCAACACCTAACTTGTACAACTATTTAATCAATATATTCTTTTTAGAGTTTTCCTGATATATTGGAGCTCCAAGATTCAAGGAGTTTAGTATACCCATCTTCTTGATTCTCTAGCTTTAATTTCAGGTGTTTCTGAGATGGGAACTTTGACTGCATCTCTAGTAGTTCCATCTAAGCTCAACCCTGAAAAACAAAGCTCTATTTTTATATACAAAACCAGAAGAAAGTCCAACAAGAATCAATCCATAGTCCCTGTAATTTCCACTCTCTTTTTCTCTCCTTTTTGGTTTTCAGAATTTAATATAGATATTGTTATCTCCAATTTTTAATTGGGTTCCCTTGTTTATAAACAACAAATTAATAGTTTGTTTGTTTCTTAAATTAATAGGTGGCAAGGTTATTTGGACCAGCTATATTTGAAGCATCAAAGCTGAAGGTACTTTTTTTAGGAGTTGATGAGAAAAAACATCCAGGAAAGCTGCCAAGAACATACACATTGACTCATAGTGATATAACCTCTAAACTCACTTTGGCTATTTCTCAGACCATTAATAATTCTCAGGTAATTAATTCTATCTTTTTAACCTGATAACATGTGTTAATTCTTTGTGTTCATACTGCTGAGAGAAAGAGAGTGAACAGGGGAAGGTTACCTTAGTAGTAGTAGTTTTGATATATTGATTCTTGGAGTAGTTTTCTTGTGTGTTGCGTGAATTTTCCAAAATAACTGTCGCATCCGTGTCAGATCCTTCAAAAATAGTTTTGATATATTGATTCGTGGAGTAGTTTTTATTGTGTAAATTTGGAGTCATAAGATCTTGAAGGTCAATGTTGGAGGGTCTGCGCAGCATAGGTGCTATCTAATTAGTCGGCCTATTAAGTCTAACCCTAAGCCTTATGTAAACACTACTGTGGGTGTTCGGAGACTCACTTGTCCATAACAGAGGGCGGCTAGGATTAGTTCCTTGCATCTTAGAGAGGGGTAGTAGGTTGTGGACAAAGGGAATTCATTCGCTTCGTGAGGATTCCCGACGAACAGTGACACAAGTCGTGGTTGTTGCAGATACGCTTTTGCTAAGAAAAAACCTGTAAAACTCCTAACTAGTATTTATGGGCTGAATACTATAGTCGATGATCAATTACTTAATTGCGGTAATCATCATTCATCACTTGAGGTAGATTTTCAAGATTTAAATTTGATAGGCTCAACCTTTTTAGATTCATAGTGGTAAACTAGTGTTATATTATTGAACTATGTGTTCCTAATTTTATATTTTTTTGAAATTTTAGTGATTCTTCAAATATATATATCTATAATTTATGTCAAAATATAGTAGGTTCAGTTGAAACCATCGAGCATAGGCTCCATTCGCCTACGTTCTTCGTTGTTGTAGGAGCGGATTTAGCAAATAAGTTGCATGTGCACATGTGCCAATATCTAGGACTCTTCCCAATATAAAACGGCAGCCCGGTGCACGAAGTATTCCGCACTCACACAGGGTCTGTGAAGGGCTCACCCCAAGGTGTGTGATGTAAGCAGCCTACCCTGATCAGTGGCTTATTCCACGGCTCAAACCCGTGACCTATAGCCTATAGGTCACACGTAGACAATTTTACCGTTGCTCCAAGGTTCCCCTTCACTCTTCTCAATATACATATATAGAAAATATAAAGATATGAAAATATATTAAGTGGTTCCTTTAAATCTTGAATTTGTCTCAATACTAATTTTTTTAGATATTTAATAGAAATTTTGGTGAGAAACTAAAGAAATTGAATGTTTGATTTGCAGTTGCAAGGATGGTATAATAAACTGCAAAGGGATGAAGTGGTGGCAGAATGGAAGAAAGTTAAAGGGAAGATGTCTCTTCATGTTCATTGCCACATTAGTGGAGGCCATTTCTTGCTTGACTTGTTTGCTAGGCTCAGATACTATATCTTCTGCAAAGAGCTCCCTGTGGTAAGTTCATAAATTGCTAGTAATATCATATTTTCATAAAATAAACATCATTTTTATCTACCAGAAACAATCTCTCTGCCTTTCTAAAGGTAGACGTAAGGTCTGCGTACACACTATACTCTCCAGACCCCGCTTGTGGATACATCGTGTCCTTTCTAAAGATACACTGTGTTTGTTGTTGTTGACATCATTTTTATTTTATTTTATTTTCTATGAATTAGGTTCTGAAGGCTTTTGTTCATGGAGATGGGAATTTACTAAACAATTACCCAGAGTTACAAGAAGCTCTAGTTTGGGTTTATTTTCACTCAAACATTCAAGAATTCAACAAAGTAGAGTGTTGGGGCCCACTCAAAGAAGCAGCCTCCCCTTCATCTTCTGGTGGGGTAGGTGGGAAAATTGGAAATACAAACACTACAAGCAATACCAACTGGGATTTACCACAACCTTGTCAAGAATCTTGTTCTTGTTGCTTTCCCCCAATGAGTTTGATTCCTTGGCCTTCTGATGATATTTCTGGTGAGCCCATCCAAGGATTGCAAGAGCAGCAAAGTTAAAAAGACAATGATTCTGTTGGTTTATGTGATTTAATGTAATTAATTAATTATCATTATAGGGTTGTAAAAACATCACGAGTTGGCTAGTTTCACGCTGGTTGGCTGCTAGTTTACTGGAATCTTACTCCTTTATTCGGGTTTGCGACTGAAGCATAGTTGTTATTGTTGTTGTATAGGTGTGTGGATGTGGAGAAAGAATTAATTTATTGATTGGAAATGTAAATAATTCAGGAGCCATCTTTAAAGACAAAGGCATTAGGTTTAGGATGGTGATACCTTTTAGCTGTGTGCTAGGCAATTAAAGTAAGTTTGGTTGTGCCTAATGCCTTGTTATGTTTTTCATGATCTAGCCTTGATTTCTGCCTATTGAACAGTTGCACTTGATGGAAACGTGCATCTAACTGTGTTACCAAATGACAGAAAAAGACAGCCCGGTGTATAAAGTATCTCATATTTATGCAGGGTTCAAGAAAGAGCCGCACTTCAAAGTATTGCCGTAGACAGCTAATCCTAATGCAAGCATTAGTGGCTGATTTTACGGCTTGAATCCGTAACCTATAAATCACACGGGTATAATTTTAATGTTGTTCCAAGGCTCCCCTTCAAGGGACAAAGAAACCCTAGCAAAATGTAAAAGTAGTTCTTAGATGAACGAGGTAAATCTTGACTATCATGGAATACGTTTGATCAGAAGCGGATTCAGAATTTTAAGTCTGTGAAGTGAATTACTTGCATTTGAGATTTGGTATAACCATAGATTCTTTAAAAGTCTGTTTGGGATGATAATTTGCGGACAAATGTACTTTTCCTCTATTTTACACCTAAAGCTATTTCCATTACTCTTTCTTTTTCTTTTCACTTTTATATTATGCAGAGTGGCTCAGACATCTTCAATAATCATTGCTCATTTACTGACAAAAACCTACAGGGAAGAAAAATATATGAGACTTCACTATTATATCAGATAGGAAATAAGATATAACCCAAGCTTGTTCAGCATGTAAATTATGAATCCGAGGAAAAAATATGACTTCTATGTACAACAAGGATCAGAGGTGTTCCTCATATATATAATTATTACAGAATGAATAAGAGATGTTAATGAGAATAAAATAACATCTCCAACTATACACTTGTGAAATATTAAAAGAATTATTGACTCAAATTAAACTGTAAGATGAGAGAGATCATCTTATTAGTTGCATCTTTAGCATTCTTCCTGCAACTTTTTGCCGTCTCGTCAAACAGAAAAATGTGGTGCTGCTATACTGCTTGTATTTCTTGTGCAAAAATTTATTGGAGTGGAAAATAATTACAGTTTCTCATCTGATATGAGTTCTACCAAGCGAAGATGCACCAATTTCAGTCTCGGTGTTCTGCACGGATAACATTATTCACATGTGAGATGCTTTCGCCTTTTCTAAAACCTTATAAAGATGAATTCAACTTAACATTTATCGTCTTTGAACATAAGGTTTACCTTAGATTTAGGAGAAGGAAAAACATTCCAGAATCTAAGTGTTTCATCTCCTGCTCCAGTTACAATTGTCTGCAGGGATGATAACAGCAGTTAGACAATTACAGACGAATGAAATGTATGAAGAAATGAACAGATGAATGAACAATTTATTGGTCAGTTACCTGTCCATCTGGAGAGATAGCAAGATATAAGACTCTATATGTATGGCCTGTCAGTGTAGCTATCTGCATTAAGAGCAAAAGAACTTGTGACCAAGCTAGTAATATATCAAACAAATCAATGTCTATCCCAAGCTAAGCGAGCAGAAACCTACCTTAGACATTGTCGGGTATCTCCAAACTATTATTTGGTTTTGAGAGTAACCATGTGTGCTGACTAATTCATTGACATTCTTCGACCACACAAGATTGCAGACCTGCCACAGGATCAACAGAGTTTATATTAGGAAAATTTGCACTTGCAAATATGAACAGTCAAAAATGCCTAGATCGACAAAAAGGGAAGGAGAACAGGGCAAGCCTTTTATTTTAGCTCCTTGTTTGCAAATACTAGTCTTTTCGCACAATCATGTAAACTCTCTAGTATACTCTCTCTCTCTTCCCACTCTCTCTAAATACACATACAAATTCAATGAAATTTTAGTGTTTCTCCTCTCAAAACTACTTTCACAATTGTATCGGTGTAATGGCATTTATGGGGTTATAAGGGAGCAAAAATATGCAGTTCCAACATCCTGGTGCCTATGATGCTAGGTCTTTCCTCACTGAAGCCACCTCATACGATGCTTAAATTGAAAAGGCCACAACTTATTTAGCGTGTTTTTCACTCTCCATGTATTTCCAGTAAACTTGATTGACTACTGAATCCTCAAGTTTTAGTAAAAATAAAAAAGAGGTGGTTACATGCCTCTAGCAGTCTCTCCTTTCCACCCCCTGTTTTTCTGTACTCTACACCTTCTTATGATAAGTTTTAGTGTTCTCTTCAAGAGACAAGGTATCTTTTCCGCCCAATTTAACAAATGAGAAAAAAAAAAACCTCTAATTTAGCCTTGTCCTAGCAGATAGTATGTAATATGGCTCATTCACCTAGTGGCTCCTTTGCATTGGTTCGTCTATAATGAGGCAAACAAGTTTCCAACAATTACCAAGTTGAAATGAAGAATGGGGCAGGAAGACTTAACAGCAAGATCATTTTTCTGAGAATATAATTAGGTAGCAAAGTTACTGGCTATTGGGAAAACTATCAAGATTACAATATAATAATATCTTATTGAATGTGCAAGCATGAACAGATGGGCAGAAGATTAAAAGTGGCATGGATGCTATAACGGGGGAATACCTGACTACCAGTGTCCATGCAGCTGAGATGTGTATTAGTGGTGGTGTTCCAGAATCGAATGCATCTATCAGCTGTGCCACCACCAGAAGCTAGAAGACCATGAAGATGGGGGGACCATGCGATAGCCTTCACAGCAGCAGTATGCTCACAGTATTTCAGCACAGGTTGTGTTGAATGGTTGTTCCATACAAAGAGCTGGACATCAATATTTACTTTAAGTCAACCAAAATGCAAACAATCGACCACAAAGCATAGGAGAAAATTTAGTTGAAGAAAGTAACCACATACCCTGTTATCATTTCCACCTGAAGCTAATTCACGGCTATCATAAGACCATTTGAGCCCACAAACCTGCAGATTGCAGTTGCTATCAAGAAGCAGCAAAAAGGAAAACGGAAGTTTGATAAGAGAGAAGATGTTAAGAAAACAGAAGAAAGAAGGAAACCTCACCTCAGATTTATGACCACTCAGCTTACTGACATAATCATCTTGAGCACGTATATCACGCTGAAGAATACTCTTGTCTCGGCTTCCTGAAGACAGTACTGATGAGCTCCAAGCCAGTGCACCAACTCGTAATCGATGTCCCTCCATCGTCCTTATTCTCTTACAACGAGAGGCATCCCATAACTACACGAAAGGATGTTTAAACCAATTAAACACCACTACTAAGATTCTATCATCTTAAACTAACATATTGGTAACGCTATTCTTGTGCATGCATTTCAGAAGATTTGAGTTCCATGCAATGATATGTAGAACTAGAGATCCAATTTATGGATCAGATGGATATACAGAATTCGTATAATTGACCTTAACTCGTTAAGGATTAGTAGTTTCTTGTTAAAGAGATCAATTTTTTCAGATTTGGGAGTCCCAAATTCAAAAAACAAAGGAGACAAGGAAATGAAACCACTATAGTATACCATCTCCCTTAACCCTCATGTCTAGTCTTTCCTCAGATTACGTCGAAGCTACTTAAAGAAAAAAATCAATTTTCCATTGAAATCTATGTTAAGTTGTAAAGTTTTACTGTGATATATGTCAACTTCACAGAAAATCATTATAAAGATTCTCTTGGATATTGGAAGTTTCAAAAATTGCGAAGCAAAAATCCTCCACAAAGCTCTTCAATCACCATGCTGTTTATTCCTCATTATGAAAGAATAGATTCGATACTCGAAATATCTTCACTTTATGCAGATAATGCAGGAAAAATTCAGGTTAGTTTTGCGAAGACATTTTTCTCATAGGACAATAAAACTGGTGCTAGGATATGCAATTTCCTTCTGGAAAACCCTAAGAGGTTAATACAAGGACATACCACACTGAACCTAATGAGCAGAAAAAGTTCCAGACTAAGTGGGTAATCCATACGTCTTTCACTCATGCATACAGTTTTCTATAAGAAAAGCATAGGAATTTAGGTAAAGCAATTTGCAAATCTCACCTGGACTTTCCCATTACTTGTTCCAACAGCAAGATGTGTACCCCGTTGTGCCCAACCAACTGAACTAACACTATCATCGATTCCCAGGTCACACAACTTCACTACCTGCACATAGCATTCAAGTATAATTAGACAATCTATAGTTCGAACATGCACGATCGACCAAGAGTTACCAAAATTAACTCCAATAAACAAAAAAAGGGTTATCATAACCAATAAACTCACCTTGCTACTAGATGCATGCCATAGATACACACAGCTTCCTAACCCCACAGCTAAAACATTATTTGGAGACCAGTCCACAAGGTTCAGATAAAAATCGTCTTGCAATGCTGGTGCATCCAATACCTGTAAGCAAAAACAAGCACCACATCAGCCTTCTTAGGTAAAAAATCACATATTTACCTCTAACAAAACAACCTCCAAAAAAACTACTTTGAGTACCAACAATTATGCCTCAACTCCAAGAGTTTAAGTAAGTGTAAAATATATTTACACAATCAGGCTACTTAATAATATTACAAGTAAATATCTTGATGTTTTAATTAGTAATCTGGTAAAAACGATAACTGAATTGCTATCACAAGTTAAAATTCTGCTACTGTAATTTTCTTTTTACATTGCCAGTGCATATAACTTACTTAGGTTTGAATGCGAAATCCCAAAAGGAGAATCAAATAAGAATTAAGCATTTTTACACTATCAGGTCAGTCAAAGGATATTTATTAGGTCAATCACTCAAAGGATGTTTACAAGTAAGCCTGAATGCAGGATTAATAATTATAGAAGTAAGACAGGTTACATGCTACAACAGGTAGATGTGACCTAACAGTGTATATAAAAGGGCCAACATAAAACATAAGACATTGTTAAGCGAAACCCAGATAGAAAGAAACATTAAAATTCAATAAAATTTACCTTAAAAGGAGATCTTGGAACTTTCCTGGTAGCTTTGACCGGGCTAGGACTAAAACCGGGGAGCTGATCATCAAAACCAAAAGGCGACAATGACTGCAAAGATTGCCGGGTCTCACTCTTATACCGAAAAATATTGCAATTGGGTCTAGAAATCTGCAAATTTCTTGAATTTAAACCCGACGACTTCTCGGGTGTAACAGGAGGCACAACCGACCCGCAATCGGATCCGAACAAAGCTGAACGAAGCAGTGAGGTATAAGCATTGCTAGAATCTTCAGAGGAAGAGGAATGTGGGGGTAAAGGGAGGTCAAAAAGGGCAAAATTGGACGAAGATCTACTGGGAATGAAACGGTCACTGTAGATTGTTCGAGATGGGGATGGATGATAAGAATTAAAACCCGGGATTAGTTGATTAATCCGTGATGGAGTTTTGGGATTAAGAGTGGGATTAAGATCTGAAGATGAACTGAAGTTTTCCATAGTGGATCGAAGAAGAAGAAGAAGAAGAAGGGAAGAAGAAGGAGGTGAAGAGATCTAAGGTTGAGAATATTTATGAGACTTTGGGAAAAATAATGTTTTAATGGTTGGTTGTTAGTTTGGTGTTTTCTAAGTTATTATTATTATTATTATAATAATTACTATACTATGTGGTAAAAGTTTCCCGGGAAAATTATTAACTGAAGGAAGGGTTTTGCGGGAAATATATAGGTGGGTCCATAGTCCATTTCCTAATTGGTAAAGGAGTTGGTCTATTAGGGAAATGATGAGTGGGTTTTCGGGTCCTTTCTTAATTAGGAAAGTTAATTCATTTTGGATACAATTAGGGAAGTAAATACTCCCATTGTTAAAAGGAATTGAAGTAGGAATTCAATGTAAGAAATATTTACATGTATCATCACATATATGGGTGGTAAATAGATTAAAAATAAAAAAGGTATTTGTCCATATTAGCCATTAAAAAATGATTGGATCATGAACTGTTTAAAAACGGGTCAAATATGAATAAAAATCATATTATCTACTTAGAAAATAGATAACTAATGGGTTTAATTTTACATTTGTAAAAATTCAAATTGAGGTGTTTGGGAGACTAGAAATTCTCCCAAAAATGACGGGAGATTGACACACTTACCCACAAAAATAGAATTATTTACCTTGTCTACCCATCAAACTAATTACATTTCCTACTCATAGTAATTTTTGTGGGGAATTTTCTCTTTCTCTCCATTTTTTTTTATTTCTATGTTTCTTTTCCTTTTTTCCTTTTTTTTTCTTTTTTTCTCCTTTTCTTTTTTCTCGTTTTCTTCTTATTTTTTACTTTGCTAATTTCATTTAACTTTTTTTTTTATTTTATATTCCTTTTCTCTTCATATTCTAATTTATGTTAAGATTTTTTTTTTATTTTTTTAAAAATATAACTAGTATAATATATCTTTTGTCTTGTTTTTTTATTTTTTAAATTTAATTATTAAATTAAAATAATATCAGTTGTCACTTGATCTAGTTCACTAAATATCACACTCATTGCTGCTGAGCACCATAAATTATATAATCAGATTCTAAGAATCAACACGTGATTTCCATGTAATAAATTATAATATCATATTGTATATTATAATATAAACTATATACTATTGAATTATATATTATATACCAAAATAGCATACAATATATACAAATGATATTTTATGTTTTTCATTCAACATTACACTATTACATTAAAATAGCATATTATTATAGCGTATCGTATACTATTATTACAGCATACTGTTGTAGTATATTGCATATTATTACAGTATACCGTTACAATATATTATATACTATAATAGTATACAATTGCATTATAGATATATACTCCTACAATATATTGTGTACCGTAATGGTATACTGTTAGGTAACTGTTTCTTCTTCGATTATAATAGTATACCGTTGCAATATATTATATACTATAATAGTATATTGTTGCAATATAGCTATATACTCCTACAACATATTGTGTACTGTAGCAGTATACTATTAGGTAACTGTGTTCTTTTTAGATTTTCAGCTGAAAGATTCGATCTCAATCACCTCAAATCAACTTCAAATGTGATCAAATTTCAGTATGAACTTCCAGAAGGTACTATAAGCAATATTTGATAACATTCACTTTGAATCAAATAAGAAATCTTCAAAAACATAAATTGAGCTTCAAGCCAACAACGGTGGATATTCAAACACACATAAAAATTCAGATTTGGGAAGCTTACTCGAAGGTACTGTAAGCAATATTTTATAGCACCCACATCGAATCAAACAATAAATCTTCAAAATAAATTTTCAAATTTTGAAGCTTCAAGCTCAACAATGGTGGGTCTTCATACACACACAAAAATAATAAGGAAAGGAGGTAGAGCAATATCTTGGGTTGACCATCTTAATAATGATCGATTTGGCAGAGAAAAAGTAGATCCATTTAAGTCCACTACCAGGTAATCTTGCAAAAATGAAGTCGAATGTTTTTAACATTCTGTACTTCAAATAAGAAGATGTATGGCTCGGGTAAATAGTTTGGGCTGCATAGGTAGGAAAAGCAAATAGTTTAGGCTTGGATATTAACGGGTAAATAGTTTGGGCTTAATGGGTATAAAGTGAGATTTTCTCAAAAATAATTATATTCAAGAAGACATTGCCGGTTAACTTATTTTTTATCTGTATTAAATATAGGTCGAATCGGATAATAATTTATCCGTTTTGCATTACCCCATTGTTAACCCATCCATATCCGACATGACACGAACGTTTGCCACCCCTAGTCACATATAAGATAATTATAAGCAAATTTATAATAAAATAACTTATTAATAGCTTAGTAAAATGATAACTAATATATTTTAATATTTTAAACTATAATGATTATGTAAAAAAATTACATGATCACCATCGCATATTAAGTTGTAAAAATTTTAAATTAATAAAAGAAAAAAATATTTTCTCTGATAATAAAACAGTGTTATACTTTTTACTTTTTTAAGGGTGAAGGGTGTATTTTTCTATTTCTATATTTGGACGTTTGTTTTTGTTGGAGAACATAGTTGTGACGTTTTACTTGCTAAGGAAGTGTGACATGAAAACGGCAAGCAAAACAGCAATGTGAATGTGAAATTACACTATCATCACATGCATTTATGATTTACCTATATAGCATATAGCTTATTACCTGTTGCCTTGATCATGAAACATTATTTTTGTACAGCTGTTGATGTAATAATTGGTTTTAAAATAACTTCAATGCGTTTGTTTTAAGTCTTTGATAGAATGAGCATTATTTGTGACGATCGTTTGTTGTTTGCATAATTGCATCTACTTATTATCACAATTATTCTTTTTATTAGTACAATCGATACCATTTAATATGAAGAATTAACCCCACAGATTGCTTGTAGGAATTACCAGTAACCAAGTTAAGGGTGTTTTTCTTTGTCAAATTGGTAATCGGTGGTTGACATGATGTTTTAAAAATTAAAGATTTTTGGGAATAAATTTATCCATTAGCAGTGGTTGACATGCCAATAATAGAGTTATTTAGGAATAATTTTTTAAAATAATGAAAGAACAATTATTTAACTCTGCGAATAAAACAATGTCATACTTTGTTTATATTTGGATGTTTGCTTTTGTTGAAGTTACATAGTTGTCATGATTGTCTTGCTAGGGAAGTATAACATGGAAACGCCAAGCAAAACTAACACTTTCTAGGGCGTTTGGCCATGCTTTCCAATTTTTTTTTTGGAATTTGAATTTCAATTCAAGATGAAGTTTGTGTTTGATTATAATATATACAACATATTTGAATGCCTTTTTTAAAAAATCATGAAATATAATTTATACCCCACAACTTGTAAAATATATCAACCCACCCCAATTTGAGTATCCTGCTTGAAATAAACAATCAAAATGTTATTGTTCAACATAGAAGATGCACAATCAATATCACATTATCTAATTCTACTAATACACATAGAAGAAATTTAAGCCAAAAACAACATGAATATGAACAAGTTCTTCTTTAACATTGGAGTATATCAAGAATTCAATAAAACCTACCTATTTTAAAAGATAAAATAAAAATAAAAGATGTTTGTTGTGTTAGTATTCGAGTTTTTGACCAATATTGTCCCTTATCTTTGAGGGTAGGTCTATTTTGGTCCCTCAAATATAACCCTGAGCATATTTAGTCCCTTAAGTATGCTAAAGTGGAGCACCTTTAGAGGGTGTTTGGCTAAGCTTATAAGCTGGTCAAACTGGCTTATAAGCACTTTTTGGCTTATCTACGCGTTTGGGAAAATGAAAAGTGCTTATAAGTTAAGTGTTTATAAGCCAAAAATAAGCTAAAAGCCATAAGTTGGTTCCCCCCTAACTTATCAAATTTCAGCTTATAAGCACTTCATGTTTGACCAAAATATTTACTATTCTGTCCCTAAAATACTTCTTTTTAAAACAAAATTCTTCGTATAGTTTTACTCTATCTCATTTCTTCAATACATATTAAGTGCTTGTTTTTTCTCTACAAACGTTGTGTGCATTTTTTAAGGTTCTTTTCTTAACTTTTGTTAATTTATACTCCGCCCTTCTAATTTATGATTGTATACTTATCATAGCATAAATTATATTTATAAAAACAGATATTATCTAATCATTTTTATAATTAAAAGAACATGATAAATAGATAGAATCTATATAGAATTTAAAATTTTGAAGAAAATAACGTTTTTTGTAGTGTAAATTGTTATAAGGTCATTTAAGTCATTTTAACATAAAAAGAGCTTATCAGCACTTTTTAATCAAACAGTTTCAGGTGCTTATTATTAATTTCAGCACTTTTATCCAAACACGTAACTGCTTATTTTTTAAATCAGTTTTAGCACTTAAAAGTGCTTTTCAGCACATAATGCTTATCAGCTACTCTGAATCAGCTAAGCCAAACGGGCTCTTAGTCTCACTGACATAGTGTGCTAAAAAACTAACGGTGTTTCCCAACTCTGATTCATGAAGTAAATCTTCTGCTCTGAAGCAAAACGCTTCCTCTCCTTTTACCGGATAACGCAAATTATCACTTTAATTCCTCATTTTTAGATAATGTCTTCTAAAATTTTGACTTTGAAAATATCCCCTTCAGTGCCAGTGTTCAATGAGAAAATGACACTGTATAGCCGATGTAAAAATAATAGCCGAAAATTATATAAAATTTATATATTTTTGTATATATATATATACATTTTAAAATTTTCGGTCGATCTTTCCAAAAAGAAAAGTTAAAATTTGAAAAAAAACCCGGAGCTGCCAGGATCACTTCTAAGCATATTATTGAAGCAAACGAATAAGCAGGTTGTATTATCACTTTTAACCTATGCCAAAAGCTATTTACATCTGATAGAGGAAAAAGTATTTAAGATTTGTATAATTTTTGTATATTAACATACAAAATGTACATATATATATATATATATGGGCTATTTTTTTCAACGGCTATACAATGTCATTTTCTCATTGAAAATTGGCACATAAGGGGATACTTTCAAGGTCAAAATTTTAAAGTAAAAATTTATGTTATCCAATAAAAGGAGAGAAAACGTTTTGCTTCAGAGCAGAAGATAACACACTATGTCAGTGAGACTAAAGGTGCTCCACTTTAGCATACTTAAGGGACTAAATATGCTCAGAGCTATATTTGAGGGACCAAAATAGACTTACCCTCAAAGATAAGGGACAATATTGGCCAAAAATACGTTAGTATTCTGTATTAGAAAATATTTTTAAAAATAGAAACAATGTAAAGTCAGAAATGTAGAAGAACAAAATTAGTCTGAGCCTACTTAATTCAAAGTGTTTCCTTACGGAACTTAATCTCATCCTATTACCCGAGGTTTTGAATTATTTCCTCCCATGATAAAACGGATTACTCTCACTGGAGTAGCGGTACTTCAAACTCCAGTGACCAACGAGCTCAAAGATTTAAATATTGCGTTAAAATTAACAAATAAATTAATTAATAAATCAGATCATTTGACCAAATCTGAAGTGGAGCAAGTGACAACTGTGCAAAACGTTCTTCTCAACTCTTTAAGAGTTACAAAAAGTGCAATTGTATATATACCCATCAAAACTCTTTTCCTCCTCCGTTGTAGGACAATGTCCCTTTGTCATAGAGATAAATTCAAAAAAATTATTTTTTCCTTCATTTCTCATTCACTCTATTTTTAAGTTCTAACAAGCTTAAAACCCAACATGTAGAAGTAAAAAAAAATTGTTTTTAATATAACTGCCATGGCTTTAGTGAGTATTATTTGTGACAATTGTATGTGTTCTTTGCATCAACGTGTTATCAAAAGAATAGCCGGAGAAATGAAAAATTAGAAATTGAAGGCTGAATTTATCTATACTATATTAAAAGCACGAATGCCTTTAGCGAAATGTCGTTCGCCTTTTTTGTCCTTTAAATATAGGTTTCACACTAGACAAAATAGAATTTAATTATTTCCCTAATAGTTAGGTCTTTTTATTTTCCTAATATTTAGTACTTTAAAATCAACTAAAATTATAGTTTATAAAATATTTCCTTGTTTGAACTATTTAGGAAGTCCTAATATTTAAGAATTTAAATCAAGTTTGCTTTTATATGTCTTGTTTGTATTGAATAAAACAAGTACTAACGTATAATTATAAGTATGATTCTTCCATATAGATTTAATAATCTTAATTCTACTCAACCAACGTTTATACAAAGTTAACTTTGTAATGAGTAGGTTTCTTTCTCTTGATACAAACGAACCAAAACATTCTTAATAAATTATGAAGCTTAAAATAAAATAACAAGCCAAATATTGTATTTATGGAAAACAAAGAAGGTTTTGGCTTTGAAAAAATTAGTTAGTGTTAGTTGGAAGAATTATTTTGAAAACTAACATTTTGGTTAGTTGTCATGTTTTGAATCTGAAAATAAATATTCTCAAAGGATAAAAAAGTAATTGTTCTTCTTCAAGAAAATTAACATAGCAATAAATATAAGTATTAAAAATACATAATAACCTAAAATTTCATAGAGAGAGTTATATAGAGTTAATTGTTACATGGTGAAAATTGATCTATAACCAACTTTTATACCTTCAAAAAGTAAATCCACGTTTGAAATATTTGTCTCACTTGCAGAACTAAACCTTATTTTAATTTTAACATGTATTTTATTGTAACGACTTGGTTGGTCGTTTCATTAGTTAGCGCCCCGAATCCCTAATAACTGCTTCTCCCAAGTCTTATTATGTTAATAGATCGAGTCGGAGCGTCGAGTGATGAAAATTTGAGTGTTTTGGACATATAGTCCTTTAAGGTGAGCTTTAACCTTAGAAATTGGACTGTAGCGGGAGCTGTGTGAAGACAGATCCGGAATGGGAATCCGGCGATTCCGTTAGCTCCGTTGGGTGATTTCAAGATTGGGAGCGTGTTCGGAATGTGTTTTCGAGGTCGGATATAAATTTAGGCTTGAATTGGCGAAAGTTAGAATTTCGGCGATTTCGGCCGATAGGTACGATTTTGATATCGGACTCGGAATGGAATTCCGAAAGCGACAGCAGGTCCGGAATGTCATTTATGACCTGTGTGCAAAATTTGAGGTCATTCGGACGAGTTTAGACGTGGTTCGGCGTCGAATGTGAATTCTTAAAAATTTCTAAGTTCTTAGGCTTGAATCTATGCATATTTGGGTATTTTGATGTTATGGGACGTATTTTTAAGGCTCGACCAAGTTCGAATAAGGTATTTGGACTAGTTGGTAGTTTTGGTTGAGGTCTCGGGGGCCTCGGGTGTGTTTAGAGTGTTCAAACGAACACATTTTGGCCTAAGTCTTCAGCTGTATTGCTGGTTTTTCTACAGCTATTTGGCCTTCTCTGGGATCGCAGAAGTAGGTTCGCGATCTCATAGAGCCTTCTGGGAAGGCACGAAAAATCGTTCTCCGCGATCGCAGAATAGTATGCGTGATCGCAGTGTTGTGGAAATTAAACCTCCGCGATCGCATGTGTCATGCCGCGATCGCACAATGTTGTTGGTGGTCTGGGCAAGGCTAGGGAATTACTCTGTGCGATCGCAAGGCCCTCCAGCGATCGCAAAGCGCAGGGGCGTGAAGGTACGCGATCGCGACTGAAGTTCCGCGATCGCACTTCATTAAAATACATGGGCAAAATATTAAACCCATTTTCGAGGGTTAAGGCTTATTTCACCATTTTTGAGTTGTGGGAGCTCGGGAGAGACGATTCTTGGAGACTTTTGCACCTGGGTAGTTCGGGTAAGTGATTCCTAACCTATATAGACCGATTCCCATGAATCTAATCTTAAATTCCATCCTTAAATTCGGGATTTTGAGTTGAAAATTGGGAAAATTGGAAGAAACTTCATAGACCGAATTTTGGGGTATTGATTGGGTATTTGACCTCCGATTTGAGAGATTTTTATATGGTTAGACTCGTGAGTAAATTAGGATTCAGAAAATATAAATTTTACCCGATTCCGAGACGTGGACCCGAGGGGCGTTTTGGTCAAATTTTCTAAATTCGCGTATTAGTTCCGAATTCATTAGTTACTTTGATTTCTTGAAATTATATTTACATTATACCATCGAATTGAATAGATTTGGATCACCCGGAGTTGGATACTCGTGACAAGAACGTGATTATTGGTTGATTGCACAGTCGAGGTAAGTGGCTTGCCTAACTCTGTGTTGGGAAATCTCCCTTAGGCATTTTAAACTGGTTTTGCTGTAAAACCCCATGTACGTGAGGTGACGAGCGTGTGCACGGGATATTTTCATTGAAATTCCATACTTCTTTCTACACAATACCTCATTTCCAACTCTATTATTACTGTGATCGGTTTGAACTGCATAATAACTTAAGATTTTATCCTGGTAAATTGATTTCTAACTGATTTTCCAATCGTTACTATTATTTGAAACTGATTTAAGGATTTGACTCCGAGATTTTCAACTGGTTCTTTTTCCTAAAACCACGCTATTTGGAGATTTTTCTTTATATTGCGTATATATATATCGGGATTGCGGGCATAGACCTGAGTCTTTCCCTCATATTGCATTGCATACATAGGGATTGCGGGCATAGACCTGAGCCTTTTACTCATGCTGCATTGCATACATAGGGATTGTGGGCATAGACCTGAGCCTTTCCCTCATTCTGCATTGCATACATAGGGATTGCGGGCAGAGGGATGAGCCTTTCCCTCATTCTGCATTGCATACATAGGGATTGGGGGCGGAGACCTGAGCCTTTCCCTCATATTGCATTGCATTGCACCTTTACTTTCTTACAGAGCTTTATATATACTGCGTTGATCTGAGCATTTAGTTATACTGTCCTTGCTAGTCTTTACTCATCATTTTTGTTGATTATCACCTGTTTTATTTACTTGCTTACTATATCTGTCATTTTGCAAATTTCAGTAGGGCCTCTACCTGACCTCGTCACTACTTGACTGGGGTTAGGCTTGTCACTTACTGAGTACCGAATGTGGAGTACTCACGCTCTTCTGCGCATGTTTTCCCCATGTGCAGATCCAGGTCCTAGTACGCGGTATCTCAGCTAGCCAGCAGCAGCAGTATCAGGAGACTCGAGGTATAATCTGCAACATCCGCAGATTTCCGAGTCCCCATCTTATCTTGATATAGTAGAACTTGTAGATGAAACTATACGGTCTTTTCCTTTCCAGATATACATATTGAGCCGTAGAGTTAGCTTGTGATGTATTGTGATATTCTGAGTTCTGGATAAAGTAAACTGTAAATGCCGAGCGACATCGACTTTATTATGATTTATATCACTTACTGCTATTTTACCTGTTTTATCTTAATTTTGCGTAAGGAATAGGCTTACCTAGTCGTCTAGACTAGGTGCCGTCACGAGACCCAGTCGAAAGGAGAATTGGGTCGTGACATTTATATTTTTACTACTTCTAGAATAGTATTAGCATAGTCTTTTTGAAACCCGTGAATTGCATATAATTTTAGTACAATCATAGATGCTAGATTCTTTACTAATTTGTTGAAAACAATTACTATATATTTTCTTATTAATTAAAATATATAGCACAATTTGTTTGCGAGAAAATATTTTGTCTGTTAGTTAAATTATTTGTCTTTTTTATAATGAACATAAGAATATATCAATTTTCAAATAAATTTTACATAATAACTTAAATGGTCAAGGATTAATGTATTTTTGCTAAAATGAAAAATGAAAAATGATAACTTGTGAAATTAATGTAATAATATTATAAATTATTTAATAATTTATAAGTTGAATATATTGACTGACATGATTGAGGGTTTATATGGGGTATAGTTTCTTTGCTTATTGTGTTAACTAGATCGGTTCAACAATTGCTATTGTCACTACAATATTTATTTTATCACTTCAATAGAATATTTATGTAATATTTTAATAGTTTATACTCATCTGGATAGTGTCCACGCGAAATGGTTCGTAACCCTTTAATATTAGCTTTCACGTTGGACAAAATAATAGTATAAATTATTTTCCTAAATTGAAGGAAACACCATTTAATTATTTTCCTAATATTTAGAAATAATCGCTTAATTATTTTTCTAACTCTTGGGACTTTGATCTAAAAACTTATTTTATTTAATTGGAGTCCTTTATATTTAAACTCTATTTAGATTTAACGTATTGAATTCCAATCATTTCACGAGTATTTATTAATATTGGGTTTACGAGTATTTTTTTGTTATAAAAATTTAGGTTTAGTAGTCCTTACTTTCCTTTTCTAGGTGTATGTGTCCTTATTTTCCTCTCTTTTCCTCCAGTTTTAGGAGTACTTTTTAAAGATTTATGAGTATTTCTTTTAAATAATAAAATGCTCATTGAATTATTTTTCTCATATTTAGAATTTTAATATATATATCCACTAAACTTTTGTTATTAAATATACTTGGGAGTGAGATTAAATATCTAGCAATTACAAACGTAGTAATCCCAATCAATTTCAATTTTTTAAAAATTGAAGTACCAAGCATAAATAAGAAAATATTTTAATTTTAATAAAATAAAAGAAAGATAAGTGTTGGTAATATTCAAACACTAATGGTTGTACTAACATAAAAGTCTAAAAGTGATGTTATAGCGATTTTTTATTACACTGAATGTAGAATTCTTATTGGATAAAAATTATAATTACAATTAAATATTTTAAATTTTGTATGAGCTAAAATTAATATTTCAATCAACAAAAAAATATTCTCTTTAACGTTAAGAACAGTCCTAATTAACCAAAAAGTCGTTGATTTAACTAATTTATTTTCTTTTCAAAATTTATAATAAAATCGATTATAATTTAGCAGAAATAGTCAAACTGTTAACAATGCGAACGTTAAAACCAATAAAGATAAAACATTAGAAGACACGATACATTCTAAGTGAGTTGTCATTAATTTTCTTTCTTTTTGTATCCATTTAAATAAATGGCAACTCCCTAAACCTTTCTAGGTACAAAGTTACTTGTTTTGAAATATTAACTTAATGTCACATTTTAAAATTTAGCATTTGATAACTTGATTTACATGTTCTTCGTATACTCATATTTTATTAATTAACGCTAAACATACGTGCAACGCACGTACACTAAAGCTAGTAAAGACAATAGTAAGAAGATGCAGGTTAACGTGCAGAAATATTAGATAATTTTATTCATCCATTCAAGTTTTGATGGATAGAAATTATTCAATATCTATATTGGTTAGAAAAAATGAATATTTATAAAATTAATCAAGATGCACAAAAACAAAGCAGGTAAGGTATGGAATAACAACAGTCAACATAAACAAAAAGATGCTACCTTTGGGTACTTTTTTTTTTACGGTTAGAAACGATATATATATATTTAGGAAAAGCGTACAGTAGATGTCCTAGTTGGGTGGCTATTACAAGATACTATATTATAACTACTCGTAATACTAGTATTAGTAGTTGGTGCTATGCTACATGTAAGGTACACTAAAGCAGTATTATTTGTTGTAGTAGAAATATTGCTTTCAAAAGGAGTCCCTATCCGTGATGCTCGTCTATCTTCTTCATAGAGTTGATGTACAAAATCTGGAGCATGGTCAAAAAGTGTTGGTACTGTGTTGTTAACAAAAAGTTTGCCCGCCTTCGCCAATTGATCCGCCACCCGTTTTGTTCCTTGTACGCATGATGGACGACCGGATTACCTAGCTGGTACAGGAGGTACCTGCAGTCAAAGATTTTGTTTTCATGTGAGATGTTGCCCATTACTACGCAAGCTTTTTTGTAACAGATGTCTGACATTTGAAAGAAGTAAGTAAATGAATAAATTATTATAATAATAACCGATATTATTTATTATATTGATGCCCAATATTTCTATTTTACTTGATTTATATATATATATAATTAGTAAAAAAATTGCCGAGCGGTATCATATGACACCGCTTGCGCCCATGTATATCCATCCGTCCCTGTTCCAAAAACTGATGAAGAAGACAGAGAAGGGTCTTTATCGTATGTAAGCATATAAATTTTGTTAAAATTAAATCCATGAAATAATTTGAACTATATTTTAAATTCAAGAT
>ML278266.1:653-11029 GCA_005239495.1 Nicotiana undulata
CCTTTAGCATATACATTCATACTCTTGGATTCATTATCCTTTTAGCACCGTTTTTCATAACGTGGTAGTATGATGGTCAACTAAGGATAGACAAGTATTACATTTCACACATCAACATAATTCGGACAACCAGCTGCACATATTTATAACAATACACATACCGTATGCTCGAACACCACAAGTGATTTTATAAAGATTAAAGTTAGCCATACATACCTGGAGTCGAGTTTCCCCTTTTTTCTAATTTCTATTGCAGTTCACCGAACCGCCTAGCACCGTCAATCTAGTTCACAATGCAACATATTTACCTTAGAATTAGGAGTCTCGAGTTCATTTGAGCATTTTATCAAACACTATGTGATCCCTTAGATTGGCTAAACCCTTTTTAGTAAAAGATTACTCTAATTGCTTCCCTTTGCTAGGTTATGGAAGATTATTCACATGCATTCAAGGTCCCAACTTTTCATCCCCAAGAACCAACCTATGTGTGTTTTATTCTCAGTTAAATTCCTGGAATTTGAGAAAATATGGTGAAGGCTTACCTCTTATGATGAAGAAGATGACTAGTACTTGATAAACTTCCAAGCCTGGGAAGAGATGGAGGACCAATTTGGGAAAGATAAGTGCTTCTCTCTCTAAAACCCACTCTCACTTCTCTCTATTTTGTTCAGAAACCAGTTAAAATGAAAGGGGGCAGGGGTTAAATGAAACTGGGGTCGGGTGTAAAAATTTAGAAAATTAAAAGACCGTGTCAAATATGCGGTCAGGACTGTGATCGCATTCCTGACATGAGGTCCGCATATGGACCGCAGAATGGCCCCCAGGTGGGCCAAATTTTGAAAACATTCTGCCCGGGTATGCGACCACTATGCGGTCCGCATACATGTTATGCGATCGCATTATGCGTCGCATAACACCCCCTTCAGTTGGGCAGTGATCTGCCTGTGTATGCGACCACTATGCGGTCCGCATACATGTTATGCGATCCCATTATGCGTCGCATAACACCCCTTCATTTGGGAAGTGATCTGCCCGTGTATGCGACCACTATGCGGTCCGCATACACGTTATGCGATCGCATAGTGCATCGCATAATACCCAATCTCTAGAAAAATTAAGTCCTTTCAAATCTGGGGTATTTTTACAAAAATCAAGGTCCGTTTTAAGAATTTTCCACAGAGATAACCACTCGGGGACTTATTCAGGCATTATTTTAAGCAAGAAATTTTTACGGGTCTTTACAAGAGCAAGCCAGGGTACATCTGAAGTCACAGGGTTATAGATGAAAGGGCGGAAGCGCAAGTCACGTTCAACCAGCTGCGTAAAAGGATCCGTGAGTGCGAAGATGAGCACCACGAAATTCATGAATATAACAAGAAGCTGATCGAGGAGTGGAAAGACATGGCTATCAGCACCAACAAGAGGTTGGGATACTTAGAACGAGCTATAGTCGAGCTGGAGGAGAAATTCATCAAAAGGGTCGAAGACTGCCAAAGGGCTGAGGGAACAGAAGGAGGATATCTAGCCAGAACATACCTGTTGTTGGGATTTCGCGAGCTGGGAAAGCTGTTCTAGGGAAGCAGGAATGTCGAGTATGGGGAAGGTCCTTTTGGGACCAAATAGATAGGAATTTCTTTATTTTTTTCTGTCAATGTAATAAGGCCAATGACCATTAGTGACTTTTATTTTTCATTTATTTAGTGTCGTTTTGGGATTTGTCTATTTTCTTATCAATAAAATGAGGCATTTAGCATCCTAAGTTCTCCAAATCAACTTGTTGCTACGCCAACCTCGGGCACAAAGAGGTTCCCAAATTAGGACACGCTTTACATTCCCTCACTATATGTTTAAATACTGCAATATTTTTCATAATCCTCACTGACTTGGTTACCTTTTGTTTTTATTTTTCTTTTCCTTATTGTTCCCCTTACCAAAGGTTAGTTCGTGCACTCTGGCATCATCAGCTTATCTCACAAGATCCAAGGGCCCTCCACCTGCTCCTCCTCCCAGTCCTCCTAAAGGCAAGAACAAAGGCAATAGTAAGATGGAAGAATACAACGACGCCAGGAAAGAGAATATGGTTGAACTGGTAGAGGCCACTGATGGCCGAGGTATTCAGGTCCTAAATGAGAACATGTCACCACTGGAACGGAAACTGCTGAAATTTCAAGAAGAGCTCGATCAGGCTCGAAATATGGCCAACCTGTCATTTTCCCTCAACATCCTAGACGTCAATTTCCCAAACACTCAAAACCATACACCTCCAAAAAATATCCCAAGACAACAGAATCATCACACCACTCCGCCAAAGAACCAAACTCTCCCGACACAATGCAATACTTGCCACACTTCAAACAACACTCCATTACTTATCCCAGAACCTCATAACCCCACAAAGGATCATTTCCACAATCCCATCTATGTTGATACCATGCCATACTCCACTCCACATATCCCACACCCGTCCGAGTCGGATGAAAAGGACCTTCTTATCAAGAACCTAGCCGAGGAACTAAGAAAGTTGACCAGCCAAGTTCAGGGTGTTGAAGGAACTAAGGGAATCGAAGGGTTAAATTATGAAGACCTTTGTATACAACCTGATGTCGAACTACCCGAGAGGTACAAACCTCAGAAGTTTGAGATGTTCGACGGTACTGGTGATCCGAGGGTCCATCTAAGGACCTATTGTGACAAGCTGATTGGCGTGGGGAAGGATGAAAGGATCCGCATGAAGCTGTTCATGAGGAGTTTGAAGGGAGATGCATTGACTTGGTACATCAGCCAAGATCCCAAGAAATGGTCAAACTGGGTAAGCATGGCATCTAACTTTATGGACAAATTTAGATTCAACACAGAGAATGCACCAGACGTGTTCTATATCCAGAATTTGAAGAAGAAACCCACAGAGACATTTCGCGAGTATGCTACTCGCTGGAGGTCCGAAGCTTCTAAAGTCAGACCTGCTTTAGAAGAGGAGCAGATGAACAAGTTCTTTCTCCAGGCCCAGGACCCGCAATACTATGAATGGTTGATGATGATTGAGAATCACAAGTTCTCCGACATTATCAAATTAGGGGAGCGGATCGAAGAAGGTATTAAGAGTGGTATGGTCACAAATTTTGAAGCCTTACAAGCTACAAACAAGGATTTACAGTCCGTTGGTGTGTCTAAAAAAAGGGACGTGGGAGCTGTAATGGTTGCACAAAGAGCCAAATCCCCACTCAAATACCAAATCTATCCAACACCTCCGCTCACATACCAGCCAACCCAGAATTACCAAGCACCATCACCTTCATACCATGATCCTCCCACCCACTTACCAATCTCCACCACCCATTTACCAATCTCCACCACCCATGTATCAACCTACTTCACCCAGATACTCACAACCCGCTCCTGTTTACCATACTTACAATTCTTAGCCATCTCATTACCAATCACCCCCTACCCGTCAAAACATCCATAGACCTCGACCAAATTTTGATCGCATACCTCCAAAGCAGTACACCGCCATAGCTGAACCCATTGAACAGCTGTATGAGAAACTTAAAGTTGCCAATTACATCACCCATGTCCCTGCTGCCACCCCTGAGAACCCTTCTTAGTGGGTTAACCCAAACAAATCCTGTGCATACCACTCCGGCATGAAAGGGCACACCATCGATGAATGCCGCTCTTTGAAAGACAAGATACAATCCTTGATTGATAACAAAATCATTGTGGCAAATGAGCCCGCTCCAAACATCCGCAACAATCCTCTGCCAGACCATAAGGGTGGAGGTGTCCATATGATTCAAATAGAAGATGATTGGGACCCCCAGGGATCAATCGGGTTGATCGCAGAAGGCGATGATCCAAAGAAACCAACAGTCACTCTCAACCCGATCATAGTCCAGATTCAACCATCTGAGGACGCTGAGGTGAATATGTCTATACCACTTGAGTTTGAAGCAACACCACCCGCGAAGACACCAGTACTGATTGAAGTTGAGTTCGTGTCTCCAGCAATTGCACCCGCACCATTTGAGGTTGCAGTATTGCCACCCTAGGCACATGTTCCATTTGAAGTAAGGATAGCCGCACCAATTCCAGTGGTGATGTCGACCACGCCACCCTTCTATACAAATGCTATCCCGTGGAACTATACAGCTGAGGCGAGAAGGAAAGGCAAGGTCAAAATCGAGGAAGCTATCGCAGCATAAGGTATGACGAGAATTGGTAGGGTTTATACCCCTGAGCATTTGGCCGAATCAAGAAAGCAGGCTGCCAACCGGCATCCCCTTATTGACACAGGTCCATATGACCTTTGGAGGAAAATACAGGCTAAGGAGTATTCAGTCATCGACCAGCTGAACAAGACGCCATCACAAATATCCATCCTCACTTTGCTGCATAATTCCGAGACGCACCGAAGTGCTCTGTTGAAGGCGTTGAGTGAAGCGTATGTACCAAACAACATCACTAGTAGGGAAATGGCCAATATGGTGGGCCAAGTATTAGAAAGTCACAAGATCACTTTCCATGAGGACAAGCTGCCGCTTGAAGGATTGGGCCATAACAAAGCATTGCACATCACTGTGCAATGCAAGATTATTTCTTCACCAGAATCTTGATCGATGGAGGATCTAGTCTTAACATTTGCCCGTTGATAACACTCATGAAATTGGGTAAAGGGATGCATGAGATAAAGGATGGGGCAATCAATGTGAAAGATTTCGATGGATCTCAAATGTCCACCATTGGTGAGATAAGCTTATGCCTGCAAATGGGACCAACTTGGTTCGAGGTTGACTTCCAAGTGATAGATATGTCAGTCTCCTACAATCTGTTATTGGGACGACCATGGATCCATGTTGCTGGGGTCGTAGCCTCAACATTACATCAGGCAGTGAAGTTCGAGTGGAACCACCAAGAGGTGATTATCCATGGTGACGGTAGAAACCCTATTTACAATCGCCAGACCATTCCGATGATCGGAAGAAGAAGAAAGTTGGGTGGAGTAACTTACCACCACATTGAACGGGTCAATGTCGTGGATAAGGACAAATGGTGGATAGTAAAATAGAGAGTATACTAAACTAGAATGGGTACGAGCCTGGCAAAGGGCTCGGCAAGAACCTTCAAGGAATCTCCAAGCCTATCAAGATCAAAAGCCATGGCACCACTTTCAGTCTGGGATACGACTCTACTTGGAAAGAGTACAACGACTGGTCGCCACCTTGGCGCGGTCCTTACTACCCACTGGAGCAGCCAATACCGCATCTAGAGCAGACCTTCCAACAAGCCAACATTATTTATGGATCAGACGAAGAAGAAGCACTTGCAGCAATGAGGAATTTGTTTCTGGAGGACAGTGATATGGACTGTTGTGTTATTCTCGAGGAGGAGGGGGAAGACCCTTCCATACATGCTGTGAGCAGAGGGACATACCTAAAAAATTGGACCATCAGGATAACTAAAGCCTGACGAGCCTCGGGGTAGCAAGGCTAAAACAAGCATTACTTACTGTTTTATTTACTAAAATGATTTTCCCTTTTCGCATTTTTCAATTCTTGCAATAAGATCCTCAATGTTCACAACAATTATTCAATTTATCAAAGCATTTTCTAATTTCTCTTATTTATTGCTACTATATTCTCTCATTACTTTATCTATACAACATTACTATCACTTGTCTTGATAAACCAATGACCGTGACATGCAACGAGACAACGCGACAAACATACATCTATTCAGATGAAGATGATATGTCACGACCCAAATTCCCACCCTTTAGGCCGTGACTGCGCCTAACGTTGAACCTGCTAGGCCAGCCAACGTATATCTTGCAATAGCGACTTATAATCATTTAACACGGAATAAAATGCTAACTCGTCAATTTCAACCAATTCCCAACAGGATCCTTTAAGCATTGCTAATAAAAATAACGAAAACTTTTAACGCGGAAGGTAAGAACATAACAATCATGAAATAACGTAAACTCCCAAAACCGGGGTGTCACAATCTCACGGACTAACTACTAGAATACTAAATACAAGTCTGGAATGAAAGTACAACACTGTCTTGGAAATAAAGGAGAAAGACAATGAAGCATTAAAGGAAAGAAGCCTCGGGATCCACGTACGCCAGTGTATACCTCGAAGCTCTGATGTGGACTGAAGGTATCTCCCTGAGAACGCTCCACGGGGTCCGGTAGCAGGGTCTACACAACACAAGGAAGTTCAGCGTAGTATCAGTACAACCGACCCCATGTACTGAGTAAGTGCCAAGCCTAACCCCGGCCGAAGTAGTGACGAGGCTAGACTTAGCATAATATGATCACCTGTCCTAGTCTAAGCAGATATATGTACAAGAATTTACCGATAATGAAAGCAAGTATGATCAAATAGAAGAGATATGGGAACAAACATGGGACAAGTATTAAAGGGGCAGCAATAATATCGGAACTTAAGCGATAAAATAAGATATGTGTACATGCTGGGGATACAGGAAAAACAACATCTAATTCACAACGGTACAGTGAGAATGCGGCTGGAAAGTAAAAATAGAAATCGAAGAAACAACTATCAGTATACGGGAAACAATCAAATAACAAAGCACGACATGTCCCCTCGTGCGTAATCTCAAATATCAAATCGGCACGGCATGTCCCCTCGTGCATATATAACAATATCACAACATCACAACACGGCATGTCCCCTCGTGTGTATATAATAAATATCAATCGGCACGGCATGTCCCCTCGTGCATATATAACAATATCAACACTCGGCACGGCATGTCCCCTCGTGCATAACAATAACATCACCCCTCTTCCTTACCAGAACAGTATAAATATCAATGGCAAGGAAATTTCAATATAATAGAAATGCAAGACAATAATGCTCAACGAGGGGGGTACATATCAATATCAACCACACAATCGCCCGGCAAGGGTCTCAGCTGTACCAATCTCAACAGAGTAGCTTTGACAACAAGTATTCATCCTCAACAACAATTTACGTCTCATTCTTTCACCACAACCATCAACATACTATTACAAACAATGGCAATTTCATAATATAAAAGGCATGGAAGAAAAACTACATTTACTATCACGTTAGACTCACGGTCATGCTAGACTCTCATCACATAGGTACTCGTCACTCTACCTATGCAACAAACATGATTAACAAGTAAACACGTAGCAAACAATACCTATTGCCTCACCGAAGTTAGGCAAGTCACTTACCTTGGGTCCAAAATAGAGCGATCAACCCTCTAACACCGCCTTTCCTTTATAATCCGGCTCCAAAACGATATTATCTAGACATATTCAACTCAAGTATATCAATTATGACCCAACGACTCAAACCATTAGCCTAATTACCCATTTCTAATAATTCTTCCTAAAATTCCAAAATTTGACCCCGGGCCCACGTGGTCGAAACTCGAGGTTCGGACCAAAACCCGATCACCCATATCCCCACGATTAAGAATATACAATTTGTTTTAATATTCGACCCCAAATTGGGGTTGAATCACCCAAAAATCCCAAAAACCTAACACTACCCATTTACCCCAATTTCTACCTTAAATTGCATGTTTTAGGCTTAGGAATTCAATAAAGATTAATGGAAAATGAAAAAAACAAGTTAAGATTCACTAACCCACGAAGTATTGGTGAAAGGAAGCTTTAATGGATGCCTAAGGGGTTTGGAGAAGGAGGAGTTTGTGTATGTTTATGAAAATCCCGGAATAACACTGTTTTGGACTTAAAAGTTAAGAATTAACTGGGCGATTTTCGCACCTGCGGAAGGAGAGCGGAAAAATGATCGCACCTGCGGACATGGGCCAGCCCAAAAGGGGCCGCACCTGCGGAAAAGGAACCGCTCCTGGGGAGCCGCCCTTGCGAAATTTGGTCGCCCATGCGGGAAAACTCGCACCTGCGATGGCCTGGACCGCACCTGCGGTCACGCGCCTGCGGCCCGAGTCTCGCGCCTGCGGACTTTGAGCAAAGGGCTGGTGATCGCACCTGCGGCTGGGCAACCGCACCTGCGGTCACACCAGCTGCTGTGCATCAGCGGTGGTTTTTGCTATTTTTGGCGTCGCGCGGGGTCCGGGAGGCACTTGGGCCCACCCGAGCCCCCGTCCAAATATACCAATAAGTCCTAAATCACTAAGCGGACTCGCTCGAACTTTCGGAACACGAAAAACAACAGCGGAACTCGAAATCAAACCCCAAAACTTATTTAATCAAATCTTAAGAACTTCAAAATTCTAGAATTCACTTCAATACGTCGAACCGGCCTAAACTGCTTGGAATGACTTCAAACTTTGCAGATAATTTATAAATGACACAACGGAAATATTCCCGATCTCGGAATTTCATTCGAACCTCGGGAACATAACATCACTTTCCAAGCCACATTTTAAATTCTTTAAAACCTCAAAACCTTATTTTTGATCTGAAACCACTCAATTCACGCCCGTTTTACACCAAATTTTACAGATAAGACAAATAATATATAATAAACATGTTCCGGGTTCCGGAACCACAATACGGACCCGGTAACACGGTTTTCACATAATTATTCATTTTCAAAATCCTTTATTATTTTCAGAAAACAATTTTCTTTAAAAATTCATTTCTCGGGCTTGGGACCTCGGAATTCGATTCCGGGCATATGCCCAAGTCCCATATTTTCCTACGGACCCTCCGGGACCGTCGAATCACGGGTCCGGGTCCGTTTACCAGAAATGTTGACCAAAGTCAACTATATTCATTTATTAATTACCAAAACTCATTATTTTATCAGTTTTTCACATATAAGCTTCCCGGCTACACGCTCGGGCTGCGCACGCATATTGAGGTGAGGCTAACGAAGGCTCTCGGAGCCTCAAAACAAAGATGTAGCTTAAATTACGTAAGATGACCTTTTGGGTCATCACAATCTCCGCCTCTAAAACAAACATTCGTCCTCGAACGGACATAGACAAATACCTGAGTCTGAGAATAGATGGGGATAACGACTCCTCATATCGGACTCGGACTCCCATGTAGCTGCCTCGGCAGGCTGACCCCTCCACTGAACACGGACCGAAGGATAACTCTTCGACCTCAACTGTCGAACCTGCCTATCTAGTATGGCTACTGGCTCCTCCTCATAAGTCAGATCCTTGTCCAATTGGACACCGCTGAAATCAAGAACATGAGACGGATCTGCAATATACCTCCGGAGCATAGATACATGAAAAACTGGATGCACTGCTGATAAATGCGGTGGCAAGGCAAGTCTATAGGCCACCTCTCCTACTTTCTCTAAAAGTTCAAATGGACCGATATACCTAGGGCTCAACTTGCCCTTCTTCCCGAACCTCATCACGCCCTTCATAGGCGACACTCGGAGGAACACCTGGTCTCCTACCATAAAAGCCAAATCTCGAACTCTACGATCTGCATAGCTCTTTTGCCTAGACTGAGCTGTACGAAGCCTATCCTGAATAACCTTCACTTTACCCAAGGCATCTTGGACTAACTCGGAACTCAATAACCTAGCCTCTCCAGGCTCGAACCATCCGACTGGAGACCGACATCGCCTACCATACAGCGCCTCATACAGAGCCATCTGAATGCTCTACTGGTAACTTTTGTTGTAGGCAAACTATGCTAACGGTAAGAACTGATCCCATGAACCACCAAAATCAATAACACATGCCCGTAACATATCCTCCAAAATCTGAATAGTGCGGTCGGACTGTCCGTCCGTCTGAGGATGAAATACTGTACTCAACTCAATCTGTGTGCCCAACTCTCGCTGGAATACTCTCAAGAAATGGGAGGTAAACTGAGTACCTCGGTCTGATATAATAGATAGGGGCACACCGTGCAATCTGACGATCTCTCTCATATAAATCTGAGCTAACTTCTCCGCTGAAGATGAAACTGCCACCGGAATGAAATGTGCTGACTTGGTCAGCCTATCCACCACAACCCATACTGCATCAACCATCCTCTGAGTCCGTGGAAGTCCAACTACAAAATCCATCGTGATACGCTCCCACTTCCACTCGGGAAGCTGAATCTGCTGCATCAAACCACCTGGTCTCTGGTGCTCATATTTAACCTGCTGACAATTCAAGCACCGAGCTACATAGGCCACAATATCCTTCTTCATTCTACGCCACCAATAATGTTGCCGCAAGTCCTGGTACATCTTCGCGGCGCCCGGATGAATGGAATACCTGGAACTGTGGGCCTCCTGCAATATTAACTCACGAATGCCATCAACATCAGGAACGCATAAGCGACCCTGAAACCTCAAAACTCCCTCAACATCAACTGTAACCTGCTTGGCACGTCCGTGCCGAACCGCATCTCTAAGAGCACATAAATG
>ML278267.1:0-31755 GCA_005239495.1 Nicotiana undulata
CATTTCCCATTCACCCATTTTAAGCATTAATATATCATTAATTACTTAAAATCCCAACACAAAGTTCACCGGATCAAGCTTTTCTTCTTTGTTTTTTTTATATAATAAAAAATAGGACTCTAAAGTTTCAGCGAGTCATTAAGCTGACAATTAATAAGCTGCCTGAAAACAAAGAGGCCAACTGATCATTATTTGTTTAATTTCGAAGCTCTTCCGGGAGTTTCTTTATTATGTTCTCTGTCTATTTCACTCAGACTGAGACCCTGTATATGCTGTAGTCATTGTATATTCAGTAGTTGCCCGTGACACTCGTGACACTAGCTCCTGGCACACACGCGGTACTTATATTTTTGGGGTTTTGGGATGTATATCTATATGTATGTTTTATTTCGGCTTTATACCTACTATGACTTTACTTTCACTCAAGGCTAGCATCATGTTAGTTGTTATAAACTGGTAATCATTGACCTGTTGATCGAATGGGAAGGGTATCACCTAGTGAAAATTATATCGGCTTGCCTAACCACGCTGTTGGGCGCTATCGCGACCTGAATTAGGGATTTGGTTCGTAACATCGTATTCAAACAAAACGACCCACGATTTTATTTATCACTACAAAGTTCACCGGATCAAGCTTCTCTTCTTTGTTTTTTTTATATAATGAAAAATAGGACTCTAAAGTTTCAGCGAGTCATTAAGCTGACAATTAATAAGTTGCCTGGGAATATTAATTAAATCACGGGAGTATGACAAATCTACATTACGAGTTACTTTTGTTCTGCCCTTTTCAATATTTGCTTTGTTTGGCATTGCATCCTTAACCTCATTTATTTATGACAATTAATAAGCTGCCTGAAAACAAAGAGGCCAACTGATCATTATTTGTTTAATTTCGAAGCTCTTTCGGGAGTTTCTTTGTTATGTTCTCTGTCTATTTCACTCAGACTGAGACCCTATATATGCTGTAGTCATTGTATATTCAGTAGTTGCCCGTGACACTCGTGACACTAGCTCCTGGCACACATGCGGTATTTATATTTTTGGGGTTGTGGGATGTATATCTATATGTATGTTTTATTTCGGCTTTATACCTACTATGACTTTACTTTCACTCAAGGCTAGCATCATGTTAGTTGTTATAAACTGGTAATCATTGACCTGTTGATCGAATGGGAAGGGTATCACCTAGTGAAAATTATATCGGCTTGCCTAACCACGCTGTTGGGCGCTATCGCGACCTGAATTAGGGATTTGGATCGTGACACCGTATTCAAACCAAACGACCCACGATTTTATTTATCACTACAAAGTTCACCGGATCAAGCTTTTCTTCTTTGTTATTTTTATATAATGAAAAATAGGACTCTAAAGTTTCAGCGAGTCATTAAGCTGACAATTAATAAGCTGCCTGGGAATATTAATTAAATCACGGGCGAATGACAAATCTACATTACGAGTTACTTTTGTTCTGCCCTTTTCAATATTTGCTTTGTTTGGCATTGCATCCTTAACTTAATTTATTTATGACAATTAATAAGCTGCCTGAAAACAAAGAGGCCAAGTGATCATTATTTGTTTAATTTCGAAGCTCTTTTTCAAGAAGTATTTTTTCCGAAAGATACTTCTCAACATAAAATAATTTTCATAACTTGGCCAACCAAAAAAAAAATTCTCCTTTCACAAAGCACCTGTTTGTGATAGAAATACCAATTAATTACTACTTATTTTATATATTAAATAATATTTACAGTGCAAACAAAAACTGATGGACGTAGTAGCGGTGGAAAACATAATAGGAAGATGATGTCAGACAATTTTTTAAGGAATCCTAACTATAATACATACTAAAAACATTAATTATCTCTTAAAATATGGATGAGAGTGTTGCAAAAATCGAATTATGAGTAAAATTGTTTTTTAAGTAAAAAAATATCTCATGCTACATAAATTTATTCCATAAAAAACGTGTTAGAGTTATAAAAATAGAACACAAAATAAAAAAGGTTAGTATAGTATTAAGAATCAAAATGTCATACAAGTGTCCGAGGAAGTACAATCAAAGCTAAATCCTGAGCAAGAACAAACAAGACTATATTGTAAAGGATTGACTTTGGTATCGCTGGACTATCCTTTGCAGTGTACGCGTTACTTGCAAATACCATATCAAGTAATATTATATTGTTAGCGATAATACCAAGTGATATACCAACAATAATTTTATTACGTCACTCACTTTAGATTTTATGTACCTCTTCAAACAACTAAAATAACCATCACAACTATATCAAAGCAGAGCAATAATGCTAAATTTATAAGGAAAGCAAAATTGATAATACGATATGAAGCGTTTATCACTAAGTGTCAAACAATCGAATCAATTGCCTAGAGTTTTAAAGATATATTGGATATCAACGAACCGTTTGGTGAATGGTTTGGGAGGCGATTCTCTCAAGTACTACCAACAGTTCCAAAATCGACGAAAGCAGAGACTGTAAAAGCTAGCTTGCCAAAATTATACTTGCGGCCTCAAATAAAAATGATTCAACTGATAAGAAATATAAAGAAATAACAAATCTAGTATTCAGTGGCTTCTTAAATTCGTGTCGCAAACAAAGAAGAGCATCCAATAAAAGATGATTTGGTTCTTCCAGAACACTTGGTTATCAACCGCAATAGTAATAGTAGTGCATTTAATAAGGAAAATATTTTCATCATTATATTAAAATGTAATTTGTAAATTGCATGATAGAAATTAAAACATTGCTAGAAGAAATAAATATGTTAATCAACTAAATAAAAGGTTGATAACAAACTTTATGGTAAAAACAAAATGTTTTTTAGTTTTTTACGGAGTCGAAGTTGATACCAATAATTACTGCGAAGAAAAACACTTTAATACCAAATGACATTTTACCATACGAGTTTATTATTACTTATGTATGTTAGTGTCACAGTATATATGATAAACTAAATTAAATTGATATTCCGTCGTATATAGGTTGATCTGAAGAAAAAGTATGCATGTTATGCTATTAAAAAAATTAGATCCGCCGACGAATAGCTTATGCAATAGTACACAAATAGTGTATAAACGTTTTGACAATTACGTTATACGTGCAAAAATTATGGTACTGTTCAATGTGCTTCAAGTGTATTTTTATCCCTGAATTCAACTTTCGTCTTCCAAAACTAAAGAACATCCTTTTAAATTTGATGTTAAAATAATTTTCAGTATGTTTATGTTTTGCAATTATAATATATAAAGCACAAGTGCAAACATCCTAAACTTGGACTATATTTATCGCAATAAGTTTTCTTGCACGAACAATTATATGTCGCACTTTGATGAGTGATACCAATATTGACAACAAGAGTTCTGGTAAGTAACCAAAGCATTAGAAGGAAAAATAGACACAAAAATATCGTCTACAAAAAGATTTAGCACTATTAACCTCTTCATATGTCGATCAAAGTTCAATTTTGAGATCATTGAGATTATGATAAAGTGTATCGCATGGATTAAAAGATTTATCTTTCTTTGACTTCATTTGTTTTTAACTTAATGTTAGTTTTCTGACGTGCCTAAGGTTATATGCGAGGCACGTACATAGACACTAGTATTATTTATTATAAAACCACAAATATTAGAATACTAAATATTAAACGACGAAAATATCCTCATAATATTGACCAACTTCTATACCCTTCATACACTAATAAAGTTTCCTTCAAAGAAACAAATTACATACCAGATAAAATTGAAATATTCGAATTTTTTTAAAACTGTTTGGACGTTGAGTTCCATTAAAAATAGAATCCTATTTAAGTATACTTGGTTTATGTTATAAATTTAAGTTAGTCAATGACTCATCCTTCTCTTTATAATAAGATAATTTGATCTCACATAAAAAATATTACTTTGAATCATAAGAAACAAACTGGTTCAAAGCAAAATAAAAGTAAGGTAAGAAAAGTTTCCCCTAACCCACGTGGCATCTTCTCGAAGCAATAAAAATTTAATTCCAATTGAAAGACAACTTAGGTTATTGGCTATTTTGATAAATAGAAAAAGACATACCACATCGAAATAGACATTCAAAATCCAAACGCAATGCTTTCGGATTTTGGTTCTCATTGCTAATTCTATTGTTCAGTTATGCCCAAATATCAAGTGTAGCTCAAATTTGTTTCTTAAAAAAAAGGGTCGTGAAAGGGTAAAAAATAATTAAATTTGTAAAGACAAAGATTAATATGTCTCACATGGAAGATGAATAATCAAGAAAACTTAAGTAGAAAAAAAACTATGAAAAAAATTGATTGCGACTTGGCAGTCCGAGTTTTTCAATTTTTCTTTTGATTTCGTTCGAAAGACTACTGTAATACATAATTTATTCACATAAATAATCTTACGCGATTAGATTTCTCTCTTTTATGAATATTTAATTGGTTAAAATAAAAAAAATGGGATAATTTAGTTAAATCAATATGATTGTCATTTTGATTTCAAGTAATTTTTTACATCCTTTACTTTATTGAGAAAAATGATGTGGATCAAATATAATATTATTGGAGATTTTTTTTGCATTGTCCTAGAAATATCATATCTTATTCTATTTATAAGTGACTTTTACTCTGCTCTCTGAAGAAAATTACAAGAAAGATGATATATTATATTTTCAGGATCTAATTATTGAGCTTCGTATATATTTAGTTATAATTAGTTTAAGAATACTATGCAATTGAAAATTATCACTACTTTTGGAATGTGCTTGGTAATATTTGATTGAAAATATTCGTGCAATCGGACGAACGTAGAGACTAGTACCATATTAAAAACATGAATACTTTGAGCGAAATATCGTTTACCTTTTTTATCCTTTTAAAATATATTTCATACGGGACAAATTTATAATATAAGATAGTTCCCTAATATTTAGAACTTTGAAATAAATATAAAATCCTCAAATTTAGGAAGTCAAAATCAATTAAAATTCTACCTTATATAATCACTTTCGTATTGCAATAATATAACATATCTATAATACCCTCCAATTATTATTTTTAATTTCTTATGTCCAATTAAATACTTATAGTGAATTAAACCACTATAATTTTAAAACTGACACTTTCTTTTCCGTTTCGAAATTGATAAATTTCCTAAAACCCTTAAATAACATGTTAGTTGCTATGAGAAATGCTTCATTTCTGTCACGACCCCCAAAACCACTAATCGTGATGGCACCTAACCCAACCTGCTAGGTAAGCCAACAAATATCTATTCAATTCCCAATAATATTAACAAGGAAACTAAACAAAAGTAATTTACTGAATTTCAGACATTTCCCAAGGACTGGTAGTACAAATCCTGAGCTTCTAAGAATAGAGTTTACAAAGCAAAAATGAAAAATATGCATAGTCTATTTGAAAAGTACATAAACCGCTCAATTTAATCTAAGGCTACCCTGAACAACAGAGGCAGCTGCAACATGGACGCAGGTACGTCTTCAAAACCAGTACCATCGAACACAGTGACACCGTAACCAATATCTATACGCAATGTGCAGAAGTGTAGTATCAGTACAATCGACCCCATGTACTGAGTAAGTAACAAACCTAACCTTAGGTTGAAAACAGTGACCAGTTATCACAAGGTCGGGTCTCATAGCGGTATTCTACAACAGTTCTCATCAGCATAGCACAAGCACTAAAGAGGTATCTCGGAAGTAAAAGGGCTCAACCCGTTCACAATTTCAGAAAAACAGGCATTCTTTCAAATATTTTAGTGAAACTCAGTTCTTTTGCCAAATATGCCAAAAATACAGGTAAGTTTGAGAACTGTAATTTTTCCAAAATCCTTTCAACAATAAGTAAGAAGTTTCATTTTTCTTTCCAAATATCAAGTGCATAAACACCTCTCTGTACTCACATACCAATATGTGTAAAAAGGTCATGAATGGCGTGATATTATATAACACGAGGAAAAATGCATTTCTATGCATATATGTCAAATGTGCATATCATATGCGATGCAACTCAGTGATAAAACCATATGCAAGCTCTCAGAGCATCAATTCACTCAGTCTTCTCAATCACTCAGTCCCCCCAATCACTCATATACAGTCCCTCGGGCAAACATCACTCATATACAGTCCCTTGGAAAACATCAGTCAATAGGTACCTGCGCTCGCTAGGGGTGTGTACAGACTCGAGAGGGCCTCCTACAGCCCAAGTGTAACGACCCGACCGGTCGTTCCGTAGAATTTGCACTATTATTCATGTTTCTGCTTGGTTATGCATTGGTTTACTTTGTTTATGATGTGTTGGAGTCGGGTGGTTCAGGTTCGTAGAGGTCGTGGTGAGAATCGAGACACTTAGTCTCTTAAATTAGCCTTATAATTGGAAAAGTCAACTGAGAGTTGACTTATTGGTAAAGGACCTCGGAATGTGAATTTTATGGCGTGGATAGATTCGTTAGGTGATTTGGGACTTAGGAGTGTGTTCGGAATGTAATTTTGATGTCCGGTGTAGAATTAGGCTTGAATTGGCGAAAGTTAGTTTATGGCGATTTCCGGTCGGCAATGGAAAATAGGCTATCGTGGTCGGAATGGAATTCCGACAGCTGGAACAGGTTTGTAATGTCATTTTGGATATGTGTGCAAATGTTTAGGTCAATCGGATGTGTTTTGGATGGTTTCGGCATCCTTGGTGAATTTTAGAAGTTTCAAAGTTTATAGGCTTGAATTTGATGTGATTTTGATGTTTTTGCGTTGTTTTTGGTGTTTCGAAGGCTCGACTAAGTTTGAATGATGTTATGGGGTGTGGTGGTAGGTTTGGTTGAGGTCCTAGGGGCCTCGGGTGTGTTTCAGGTGGTTAACGGAATGTGTTTGGCCTTAAAAGGACTGATGTTCCTGCTGTATTTTCTTGGTTGCGATCGCATTAGTGGGGCTGCGATCGCATAGGCTAGTTGGTGAGGCTCAATATTTGTTCTGTGCGATCGCCTTAGAGGTCCCGTGATCGCGTAGGTTTGGGAATGCAAGCAGTGCGATCGCGTGGGTGAGGTCTGCGGTCGTGTAGTGTTATGAGGCGCGTGTGGGCTGGGATGTTTTGAGCTATGCGAATGCATGTGAGGGATTGCGAACGCATAAAGGGATTTAGGTCTGTGCTTCACGAACGCACTCATTGAGACGCGAACACACTGAGTTAGTGTAAAAAGCTGGGCAGTGTTTTAAATAGCCAATCCGCGACCCTTCTTCGTTTTTCCACCATTTTTTAACGGGATTGAAGCTTTTTTGAGAGAAAATTTTGAGGAAACCAAAGGGTAATCACTTGGAGTTAATATTCTTGACTTCTAACTCTTTTATATGTGATTAAAGGTCTAATTAGTGGTAAAAAGTTGGGGAATATCGGTGCAAAAATGGGTAATTAGGGCTTGAGTTTAAGAGACCTTAAAACGGAAATTTGAGGGGTCATTCGAACTCCGATTTCAGTGTTCTTGGTATGTATAGACTCGTGGGAGAATGAGGAACCTCACGGTTTAAATTTTATCGAGTTTCGAGATGTGGGCCTGGGGGTCGGGTTTGGCCAATTTCGAGAATTGTGCCTAATTTTGGTAGTTTTCGATTGGATTTCGTTTTCCTAGCATATTTTGATGTTATAAATATGATTTTGATAGACTCTGAGCTTTTGGGAGCCGATTCGAGGGGCAAGAGTATTGCGGAGTAGCTTTTCGGGTTGGTTTTAGGTAAGCAGTGACTATAAATCTCGTCTTGAGGGTGTGAAACCCCGGACTTAGCATCTTTTCACTGTTTTGGAGTGAAGTACACACTGGATGACGAGTGTGTCGCGTGCACTAATTGGGGAATTTGAAACCGGTTCTTCCTGAGGCAACTATTGATTTGCGCAATTGCCTTTAAATCATATGATAAATAGTATTTTTATGCTTTTGATATATTTGGGCTGTAAGCCATGTTTGGTGCCTCGTGCCGACCTGTTTAGACCCCTTGGGGGCTATGTTTCTGATATTCCTCACCGTGGTAACTATGATTTAAACTCAGTCATTCTCGTTAAAATGTTTTCAATACTTAGACTTGTCGATATTATTTCATGATATAAATCACGTTTTTGGGTCGAGAACCCCGTTTATTTATGGTCCGAGTGGCATTTGAGAGTTTCTGACTAAGTGAGGCCGAGAGCCAATATTGTAAGGATATTTTTGCATCGGGCTGCACGCCGCAGCATGTTTCACTGTTATGATATGTGAGAGGCCGAGAGCCAGAGTAATTATTGCCATGATTTGGCTGTTTATAGTGCTTGGGCTGTAGGAGCCCCTCCGGAGTCTGTACACCCCCAGTGAGCGCAAGTACCTACTGAGTGCGAGTGCCGGGTGACGAGTGATTGGGAGGCATGAGTGATAGTGAGGTGCTGAGTGACTGATACTGAGTGCTTGTGAGGTGTTGAGGTAATGATTCTGAGTGATGTGTTTCCCGAGGGGTGGTTTATGATACTTGTTTGCTTGAGTAACTGTTTATGATTCATTTCATCTTCGAACTAATACATTAGTAGGTATTTTACTAAATGCACTGGAAACCATATATGTTTCAAAGGATTTTACCGAACTGGCTTTTAAAGCATATTTGACTAAATGTATACACTATTGGAAATCAATATTTTTATTCAATGTGATTCGGTGATTAGCTCCTGTGTGTTTTCTTACCGTTCAGACTTGATTTATTTTCATTACTACTGAGTTGGCGTACTCACGATTACTCCCTGCACCTTTGTGTGCAGATCTAGGTGTTGGCACCGAGCGTTAGCCATCTGAGTCTGTACGGAGCCAGAGTTGGGATATTGAGGTAGTTGTCTAGCGTCCACATCATCTCTATTTCTCTTTCCTTATTTTGTACTTAGTACTTCGTTCTGAGACCTTGTATTATGACAATAGTATTATTGGTATTATTCTTAGATGCTCGTGACCTGTTGGCTCCAGATCTTGGGGATGGTTATAGGTTGTTTAACTTATTTTGTTCTGCTTACAGATTCAGAAATATACACGTTTTATGAAATTTTATTAATTATTAGGGAAAAAAATTCGAAAAGGAAAAATGCAATTATGTGATAGTTGGCTAGACTAGTTCCACGATAGGCGCCATCACGACCGGTTAGGATTTGGGGTCGTGACAAGTTGGTATCAGAGCACTAGGTTACATAGGACTCAACGGCCATGAGCATGTTTAGTAGAGTCTTGCGAATCGGTACGTAGACGTCTGTACTTATCTTCGAGAGGCTATAGAACCCCTAGAAAAATCTCATTTTCTTGAACTCTGTCATGCCATTCTATTGATTCTGGAAATCTAAACTTCTGTTGTTTCATTCTCTCACAGATGGTGAGGACACGCGCTACTGATCAGGGTGACTAGACACCAGCTAGACCAGCGAGAGGTCGAGGTCGAGGCCGTGGTGGAGGTAGGGGACTAGCCCGCGCAGCAGCCGTGGCAGTTCTGGTGGATCCCCATACTATTTAGGATCAGGTTCCTGCTGCGAGTATTCCAGCGGGGCAGGCTCAGGCACCGGCAGTGCCCAATGTTATTCTTGGTCTTCAGGAGACCCTGGCTCAGATCTTGACCGTATGTACTAGCCTTGCTTAGGCAGTTGCTGTATCTACCACTGCCGCTACATCTCAGGCCGGGGGAGGCACTCAGTCCAGCTGACCGGACACCTGAGCAGGTTGTACATGGCCTTCAGACACCGAGGGCAGTCCCTGCCCAGCCGGTTGCTCCAGTTCAGGGCTATGTGGTTCCAGCTATGCCAGAGGATGAGCAGCGCATGCTGGAGAGATTTAGTAGACTTCAGCCTCCAACATTAAGCGGTGCAGATGGAGAGTATGCCCAGGGTTTTCTGGATAAGTGTTAGAGGATACTTCATACTGCTGGGATTCTGGAGACTAGTGGGGTCTCGTTTGCTACATTTTAGTTTTCTGGTGCTGCTTTCACTTGGTGGGAGTCACTCGAGAGGCGTAGGCCTGTTGGTTCAACACCCCTCACCTGGCAGCAGTTCTCCACTATCTTTTTGGAGAAAGTATATTCCTCAGTCTCACATAGAGGAGCAGCGCATGCAGTTTGAGCAGCTGCGTCAGGGAGAGTTATCAATGACGCAGTATGGAGATGCATTTTTCAGAGTTGGCTCATCATGCGGCTGAGTTAGTCCCTACTGATAGGGAGAAGATCAGGAGGTTCGTGGATGGCCTCACTTATCAGCTCCGTATTTTGATGACTAGGGAGAGAGTGTTCGGTGCTACCTTCGACCAGGATTTTGACATTGCTCAGGATATTGAGTCGGTTTACTGGTAGGAGCGAGAGGAGAGGGAGGCCAAGAGTCCTCGGGGATCAGGTAGCTTTAGTGGTTCCCCTTCCATAGGGCAGTTTCAGCAGAGTAGAGGTCGCCCATTTAGGCCTCCTCAGCCAGTTCGCCTAGCTTATAGTGGTGCATCTTCGGGGCAGGGTCCCCACAGCTCTCATCCAAGCCGTTCTTCATTTAGTGCCCTTCCAGCTCAAAGTTCCTCCAGAGCATCATCCTTCCAGTGTTCTTCTATGCATGGTTCTTCAGGCGGTTATTCCGGTTCCAGGGGTTCCCTTCAATCCCCATCTCCAGCTCCAGGGAGTTGCTTTGAGTGTAGAGAGTTTGGACATGTATGGAGGAAGTGTCCTTGTCGTCCTGCTAGTTCTTCTCAGCAAAGGGGTCAGCCCTCGACTTCAGCTCCATTCACTTCACCACCCGCCCAGGCAGCTAGGGGTGGGGGTCAGGTAGCTAGGGTCCGCCCTAGCGAGGGAGGCCGAGAAGGTGGAGATCAGGCCCGTATCTATGCACTTCTAGCCAGGCCAGATGCTATGGCCTCCGATGCAGTGCTCACAGGTATTATATGAGTCTGTCACCGAGATGCTTTAGCCCTATTTGACCCTGGTTCTACATATTCATATGTCTCGTTTTATTTTGCATATTTCCTAGATATGCCTCGTGAGTCTTTAGTTTTGTCTGTTGTGTCGACTCCTGTGGGTGCTACTATTGTTGTAGACCGTGTGTATCGGTCGTGTGTGATATCTATTGGGGGTCTGGAGACCCGTGTGGACCTACTGTTACTCAGCATGGTTTAGTTTGATGTGATACTGGGCATGGATTGGCTATCCCCATGTCATGCTATTCTTTATTGTCATGCTAAGACCGTGACCTTGGCTATGCCTGGAGTTCTCAGGGTTGAGTGGAGAGGTTCCTCTAAGTATGTGCCTAGCAGGGTGATTTCTTACCTGAAGGCTCAGCGTATAGTTGAGAAGGGATGTTTATCTTATCTTGCTTTTGTGAGGACTGTTAGTGGTGAGACTCATGCTGTTGATTCTGTTCCTGTGGTCCGTGATTTTCATGATGTGTTTCCTGCAGACCTGCCAGGCATGCCACCTGATAGGGATATAGACTTTGGTATTGACCTGGTGCCAGACACTCAGCTTATTTCTACTCCACCATATCGTATGGCACCAGCGGGGTTGAAGGAATTGAAAGAACAACTTTAGGAACTCCTAGATAAGGGGTGTGTCCCCTTGGGGTGCACCAGTGTTGTTTGTGAAGAAGAAAGATGGTTCTATGTGCATGTGTATTGACTATCGGCAACTGAACAGGGTTACGATGAAGAACCGGTATCTCTACCTCGTATTGATGATTTGTTTGACCAACTTCAGGGAGCCAGAGTGTTCTCTAAATTGATATGAGATCCAGGTATCATTAGTTGAAGATTCAGGGCTCTGACATCCCGAAGACTGCTTTCAGGACCAGATATGGTCATTATGAGTTTCTTGTTATGTTATTTGGGCTGACCAATGCCCCAGCCGCGTTCATGCATTTGATGAAAAACATGTTTCGGCTGTATCTGGACTCCTTTGTCATAGTGTTCATTGATGACATCCTGGTGTATTCTCGTAGCTAGGAGGAGCATGCTCAGCATTAGAGCGTGGTGTTGCAGAGGTTGAGAGAGGAGAAGCTTTATGCAAAGTTCTCAAAGTGTGAGTTTTGGCTTGGCTCAGTAGCTTTCTTGGGGCACGTGGTATCCAGTGAGGGTATTCAGGTTGATCTAAAGAAGATAGAGGCAGTGCAGAGTTGGCCCAGACCGTCCTCAGCTACAGAGATTAGGAGTTTCCTTGGTTTGGCGGGATATTACCGTTGCTTTGTGGAGGAGTTTTCTTCTATTGCTTCACCCTTGACCAGATTGACCTAGAAGGGTGCTCCATTCAGGTTGTTGGACGAGTGTGAGGAGAGCTTTCAGAAGCTCAAGACTACTTTGACCTCAGCTCCAGTGTTAGTATTGCCATCAACTTCAGGTTCTTATACCGTGTATTATGATGCCTCGAGTATAGGCATTGGTTGTGTTTTGATGTAGGAGGGTAGGGTGATTTCCTATGCCTCGCTCCAGTTGAAGACTCATGAGAAGAATTATCCCGTGCATGATCTCGAGCTAGTAGCCATTGTTCACGCTTTGAAGATTTGGCATCATTATTTGTATGGGGTACATTGTGAGGTTTTCACTGATCACCGTAGTTTGCAGTATCTACTGAAGCAGAAGGACTTGAATTTGCGTCAGAGGATATGGTTGGAGCTTCTCAAGGATTATGATCTCACTATTCTATATCATCCGGGGAAGGCCAATGTAGTGGCCGATGCACTGGGCGTAGAGCAGAGAGTTTGGAAAGTCTAGCATACCTTCCAACAGCAGAGCGACCTTTAGCACTTGATGTTCAGGATTTAGCGGGTCAGTTGGTGAGATTGGATTTGTCAGAGCCTCCACAGGTATTTGCTTGCGTAGCCTCCAGGTCTTCTCTTTATGATCAGATTAGAGAACGCCAGTATGATGACCGACACTTGCTAGTCCTTTAGGACAGGGTCTGTTGAGGTGATTCCAAGGATGTGACTATTGGTGATGATGGGGTTATGAGGATGTAGGGCCGGATTTGCGTGCCCAATGTGGATGGGCTTCGAGAGTTGATTTTAGCAGACGCTCATAGCTCGTGGTATTCCATCCATCCGAGTGCCGCTAAGATGTACCAGGATCTGAGACAACATTATTGGTGGCGGAGGATGAAGAGAGATATTGTTGAGTATGTAGCCCGGTGTCTCAACTGCCAGCAGGTCAAGTATGAGCACCAAAGGCCAGGTAGATTGCTTCAGAGGTTAGATATTCCGGAGTGGAAGTGGGAGCGGATCACCATGGACTTTGTAGTTGGGCTTCCACGGACTTTGAGGAGATTTGATGCTATACGGGTCATTGTGGATCGACTGACCAAGTCCACACACTTCATTCTTGTTGGTACTACTTATTATTCGGAGCGGTTAGCTGAGATTTACATTAGGGAGATTGTCCGATTGCATGGGGTTCCTGTCTCTATCATTTCTGACAGAGGTACTCAGTTTACATCTCAGTTTTGGAGAGCCGTGCAGAGAGGTTTGGGTACTCAGGTTGAGCTGATCACATCGTTTCATCCTCAGAGCGACGGGAAGTCGGAGCGCACTATTTAGATTTTGGAGGACATGCTACGTGCCTTTGTGACTGATTTTGGGGGTTCATGGGACCAGTTTCTGCCACTCGCGGAGTTTGCTTATAATAATAGTTACCATTCCATTATTCAGATGGCTCCGTATGAGGCTTTATATGGTAGGAGGTGTAGATATCCGGTTGGTTGGATTGAGCCGAGCGAGGCCAGGCTATTGGGCACAGACTTGGTTCAGGATGCGTTGGATAAGGTGAAGTTGATTCAGGAGCGACTTCGCACGGCGCAGTCTCGGTAGAAGATTTTGCGGACCAGAAGGTCCAGGATGTGTCTTTCATGGAGGGAGAGAAGGTACTGCTGAAGGTGTCACCCATGAAGGGTGTTATGAGGTTCGGGAAGAGGGGAAAGCTGAGTTCCCGGTTCATTGGGCCTTTTGAGGTGCTTCAAAAGATTGGGGAGCTGGCTTATAGACTTGCTTTGCCACCCAGCCTATCGGGTGTTCATCCAGTATTTCATGTTTTGATGCTGCAGAAGAATATTGGTGACCCATCTCATGTTTTAGACTTCAGCACAGTGCAGCTGGAGGGTGATATGTCATATGAGGTAGAGCAGTCGCTATTTTGGGTCGTCAGGTTAGAAAGCTGAGGTCTATGGATATAGCTTCAGTGAAGGTGCAGTGGAGAGGGAAGACAGTGGAGGAGGCCACTTGGGAGACCGAGCAGGAGATGCAGAGCAAATATCCTCACTTGTTTCAGACTCCAGGTATGTTTCTAGACCCGTTCGAGGACGAACGTTTATTTAAGAGGGGGAGAATGTAACGACCGTACCGGTCAATCCATAGAATTTGTACTGTTATTCCTGTTTCTGCTTGGTTATGAATTGGTTTAGTTTGTTTATGATGTGTTGGAGTCGGGTGGTTCGGGTTCGGAGAGGTCGTGGTGAGAATTGAGACACTTAGTCTCTTAAATTAGCCTTATAGTTAGAAAAGTCATCTGGGAGTTGACTTATTGGTAAACGACCTCGAAATGAGGATTTTATGGCTCATATACCTTCTTTAGGTAATTTGCGAGTTAGGAGTGTGTTCGGAATATAATTTTGATGTCCGGTGTAGAATTAGGCTTGAATTGGCGAAAGTTAGTTTTTGACGATTTCCGGTCGGTAATGGAAAATAGGCTATCAAAGTCGAAATGAAATTCCGACAGTTGGAACAGGTTCGTAATGTCATTTTAGATATGTTTGCAAATTTTTAGGTCAATCGGATGTGTTTTGGATGGTTTCGGCATCGTTGGTGAATTTTAGAAGTTTCAAAGTTCATAGGCTTGAATTTGATGTGATTTTGGTGTTTTTGGTGTTTGGAAGGCTCGAATAAGTTTGAATGATGTTATGGGGTGTGGTGGTAGGTTTGGTTGAGGTCCCGAGGGCCTCGGGTGTGTTTCAGGTGGTTAACGGAATGTGTTTGGGCTTAAAAGGACTGATGTTCCTGCTGTATTTTCTTGGTTGCGATCGCATTAGTGGGGCTGCGATCGCATAGTCTAGTTGGTGAGGCTTAGGATTTGTTCTGTGCGATCGCCTTAGAGGTCCCGCGATCGCGTAGGTTTGGGAATGCAAGCAGTGCGATCGCGTGGGTGAGGTCTGCGATCGTGTAGTGTTATGAGGCGCGTGTGGGATGGGATCTTTTGAGCTATGCTAACGCGTGTGAGGGATTGCGAATGCATAGAGGGATTAAGGTCTGTGCTTCGCGAACGCACTCTTTGAGACACGAACGCACTGAGTTAGTGTAAAAAGCTGGGTAGTGTTTTAAATAACCAATCCGCGACACTTCTTCATTTTTCCACCATTTTTGAACGAGATTGAAGCTTTTGAGAGAGATTTTTGAGGAAACCAAAGGGGAATCACTTGGAGGTAATATTCTTGACTTCATAACTCGTTTATATGTGATTAGATGTCTAATTTGTGGTGAACATTTGGTGAAAATCAGTGCAAAAATGGGTAAGTAGGGATTGAGTTTAAGAGACCTTAAAACGGGAATTTGAGGGGTCATTCGAACTCCGATTTCAGTGTTCTTGGTATGTATAGACTCGTGGGAGGATGTGGATTCTTATGGTGTAAATTTCATCGAGTTCTGAGACGTGGGCCCGGGGGTCGGGTTTGGCCAATTTCGGGAATTGTGCCTAATTTTGGTAGTTTTCGATTGGGTTTCGTTTCCCTAGCATATTTTGATGTTATAAATATGATTTTGATAGACTCGGAGCTTTTAGGAGCCGATTCAAGGGTAAGAGTATTGCGGAGTAGCTTTTCGGGCGGGTTTGAGGTAAGTAATGACTATAAATCTCGTCTTGAGGGTATGCAATCCCGGACTTAGCATCTTTTCACTGTTTTAGAGTGACGTACACACTGGTTGATGAGTGTGTGGCATGCACTAATTGGGGAATTTGAAACTGGTTCTTCCTGAGGCAACTATTGAGTTGCACAATTGCTTTTAAATCATATGATAAATAGTATTTTTATACTTTTGATATATTTGGGTTGTAAGCCATGTTTGGGGCCTCGTACCGACTTGTTTAGACCCCTTGGGGCCTGTGTTTATGATATTCATCACCGTGGTAACTATGATTTACACTCAGTTATTCCCGTTAAACTATTTTCAATACTCAGACTTGTCGATATTATTTCATGATATAAATCACTATTTTAGGTTGAGAACCCCGTTTATTTATGGCTCGAGTGGCATTTGAGAGTTTCTGACTAAGTGAGGCCGAGAGCCAATATTGTGAGGATATTTTTGGATCGGGCTGCCACCGCAGCATGTTGCACTGTTATGATATGTGAGAGGCCGAGAGCCAGAGTGATTATTGCCATGATTTGGCTGTTTATAGCGCTTGGGCTGTAGAAGCCCCTCCAGAGTCTGTACACCCCAGTGAGCGCAGGTACCTACTGAGTGCGAGTGCCGAGTGCCGAGTGATTGGGAGGCATGAGTGATAGTGAGGTGCTGAGTTACTGATACTAAGTTCTTGTGAGGTGCTGAGTGAACGATTCTTAGTGATGTTTTTCCCGATGGGTGGTTTATGATACTTCTTGGGTATTTTACTGAATGCACTGGATACCATATCTGTTTCAAAGGATTTTACTGAACTGGCTTTTAAAGCATATTTGACTAAATGTATACACTGTTGGAAATCAATATTTTTATTCAATGTGATTCGGTGATTAGCTCCTGTGTGTTTTCTTACCATTCAGACTTGATTTATTTTAATTACTACTGAGTTGTCGTACTCACCATTACTCCTTGCACCTCTGTGTGCAGATCCAGGTATTGGCACCGAGCGTTAGCCATCTGAGTCCGTACGGAGCCAGAGTTGGGATATTGAGGTAGCTGTCCAGCGTCCACAATATCTCTATTTCTCTTTCCTTATTTTTTACTTATTACTTCGTTCTGAGACCTTGTATTATGACAATAGTATTATTGGTATTATTCTTAGATGCTCGTGACCTATTGGCTCTAGATCTTGGGGATGGTTTAGACTGTTTATCTTATTTTGTTTTGTTTACAGATTCAGAAATTTATACACGTTTTATGAAATGTTATTAATGATTTGGGGAAAAAATTCGAAAAGGAAAAATGCAATTATGTGATAGTTGCCTAGCCTAGTTCCACGATAGGCGCCATCACGACCGGTTAGGATTTTGGGTCGTGACACCAAGGGCTATATCAAGACAATTATGGCATAAATCAATGAGGCCCTCAACCTATATCAAACATGATGCGGCGTGCATCCTGCTCTAAAAAATAAACATGTTGCGACGTGCAACCCGATCCCATAAATAAAGATGTTGTGCGCGTGCAACCTGATCCTATAAATAAACATCACAATCAGGCCCCCGACCTCACTCATAAATATCCCACAATCAGGCTCTCGGGCTCACTCAGTCATCAATCTCTCCTGACTCTCTCTCTCTCGGGCTCACAATGTCATAAAACTAGCCCCAAATAATGATGTGATGTATCAATGAATAACAACAGAGATTGAGATATGATATGCATATGCGTGCGTATGACTGAGTATGTAAAACAATGAAAGCATATAACTCCACAGCAGAAATGACCTCAGTGGGTCCAAACAGTATCGGCATAAGTCTAAACATTATATCTAACATAGACGATTTCTCAATTACTATATCAAATGGCGGAGACACAAATAACAACAAGATAGGGCCACTATACAGTGCCATGGGAACCTCAGATTCCCAATTCACAGGTGCACGCCCACACGCCTGTCACCTAGTATCTGCGTCACCTTAATACCAATCACATAAAATGTATTGCGGGGTTTTATACCCTCAACACTAAGTTTAGAAGAGTTACTTACCTCGAACAAGCCAAATCTAATACCCAGCAAGCCAAACGATGCTCCAAAAATGCCACCTCGCGTGTACCGACCTCTGAACGGCTCGAAACTAGCCAAAAGTAACTCAAATATCAAATAATGCTAAAGGAAACAAACCCAATCGATAAAGGCAGAATCTTAAATCAAATTCTCAAAATCGACCAAAAAGTCAAAACCGGGCTCGCACCTCGAAATCCGACAAAACTCACAAAATCTGGCAACCCATTCAATTACGAGTCCAACCATACTATTTTAACTCAAATATTACTCTAAATCGATGTTCAAAACTCAAAAATTCACTTTTAAAATTTTAGACAAAACCCCCAAATTTTACTTGGAAATCATCAATCAAATGCCAAAAACGAAGATGGATTCATGAAATATAACCAAAATCGAGTATAGAATACTTAACCCAATCTATATGGTAAAAATCATCTCCAAATATTGTCCAAATCCGAGCTCCCCAACTCAAAATATGATCAATGAACAAAAATTCGATATTAAGTATTATTGCCCAACTGTTCGGCCTCGTTTTGCATGACAAACGATCCCAAAACTTACTTTTGATGCCTCCAATGGATTCCTTGTGAAATTGCAATCAAGATAGGCTTTTGAATCTCTCCATTTGACCTTATAATGTAGGAGATATGTTGGTTTCAATATTTAAAAATGTGCAGTTTTTTAAATACGAAGTCAGTGATAATTTTGTAATTAATCTGAAAAATCTAGCAACCAAATTCTTAGTAAAATGACCATAAACTTCTCATACGATGTCCAAATTTGATGATTCTTTTTGCTATGAATCTATTATTACGGTATGGATCTAATGCTTCAATCAAAATAGTAATCGGAGCTCATTTGTTTAATATGATATCATTTATGCCTGAAGAAACAACGTCGAAACATAAGAAAAACGAGCACAACACAACCCAAACCTATTTGAAACTCACCCGAGGCCCTGGGGACTCTGTACGAACATACCAAAAAGTCTCATAACATAACACGGACTTACGCGAGGCCTCAAATCATGCATAAAAACATCGAAATGACAAAATACACCTCAAATCAAACTTAATGAACTTTTGAACTTTCGACTTCAAAAAAAAAAAAACACGCGCCGAAACATATCAAATCAACTCGGAATGAACTCAAATTTTGCACACACATCCTAATACATTATACGGAGCTAGTCATGCCCTCAAACTGGCGAGCGAAGTTCAAATGCTCAAAATGACTGGTCGGGTCGTTAAATTCTCTACCAGTTAAACATACGTTCGTCCTCGAACGTGCCAAGAGTTGTTTCCAAATCCATCCAACTACCGTATAACCTTACCATGAACATACCCGGGGGTGATCCCACATCACCCTATCCCATACAGTCCCGATAACACAACATAATTGAAATTTCTCAATTCAACCTAGCCCACAAGACTTAGAATTTAATTTCCAACACCCAGAATTTCTTATAAGATCAGAATCTCACATCTACACATTGTATAAGTCTGAACAAGCTGTATCCGGCCATAGCCATAATGCAATATGAAATCGCCTGATATACCCCATAAATCAACACTCATAGAGATAATTTCTAATTACACAAGCTGCTCAAAACAACCCAATATCGGTAATACACCTCTTATCAAACAAAGCCTCATTCTATCATTTTCATATACTGCCCATGATGAAGGAAACACACAAAAAACCCATAACCATCTGTCAGATCAACAAGTAGTGGAACTCTCTCTCTTTCGATAGGAACTATAGTAAATTTCTAAGCCGATCAGCACCAATATCCTTCCAAATATACCCAATCAGATCCGATAACACTCATTCTAAGTCTGATGACCTCATTTCATCCATCACAACCACTCTAGTGACATGCCACATCAATACAATCTAAAGTCACAACCCGTGCAATCCGTGCACCAGTAAGCAACAAGCCAAGTGTACTCAAACATAGAAAATGACTCCAACGAGAGAACTGTCCCGCAAGTTCAACAAATACCGCCACAACGAGATGTTAAAAACCCATCACACATCGTAGAATCATAACACACGAATCCAATACACACGGATCATATCTCAACATAACTTCGATGCAATGCGTGACCCCCATCCAAACGTTGGTCCATATTATATACCTCGCTCCGCTTTGCTCATGTAAAATTTGACATCAAGTACTCAAAGTGCGTTGTCATAAACACGGAGAATCAGACGATACAATGCCACACAAAACCCTAAAGAACACAACTAATACTCCCTCAATCATGCAATACCCAATTACTCATCCCGCTCAAATTCTGCTATAAGACCACAATAGGACCACACCATGTGTACCTAAAACCAACAAATCACAACTCCTCGTAGCACATAAGAGTAACTCACATAATCTTTTTCCAGAGCATGAATAATCTTAGCAACAACCGAATAGAACCTCCCTCAACAATAGCTTTATGGAGCCCACCAATCGAACTTGGTGTAGAATACACATCTTAATTAGGCCTACCCATGGACCCGCAAAGCGACTCCGGTCACCCACAAATAGATAAGTAACCCTTCGAAAGTTCACAATAACTGAAGCACAACACACACTATCCCTTAGCTAGTTTCGGCCACAACCTCAAAGCCCACAACTATGAATCAATCTGCTTGTGAGAACTTCCAGTCTCCAAATCCATAGAACACACGTACCACCATATCTGATCCCAACTCAACCACCATAATGTATGACACTTCTCCAATCCACGATCATACCACGAGGAATACCTCTATAATCCTTCTGAGCCACAAAGCAAAATTTGAATATCCGCAATCGATCAACCAGGAGAGTGCGACAGAACCAATGAAGTTTTCATAAATCAAACACATTGCACTTCCTGAAATGTATACTCTCATCAAGCCATACCAAATAGTAACATCATTACGTAGTCATATGAAATTGTCCCTGCTGCTTGCGAACTTCACGACCTTCCCTTCAAAACTGAACTGTGACCTAGCACATGCAAATCTCACTCCCACATAACACACCGTATCCACCATGCCATCATACGCAAAATACAAGGACTTCATAATCCACCCCGAGTCACAAGCAACTACATACTCAATTAGCCAAGAATTTTCCATTTGATCTCATCATGGAGGAAAAGTAAAAATACGCAACATGCCTACACACCAGTAGGAAATATACATACCAAATCATGGTAAAAACCATCAAGAACTCTCCGGAATCCATTTGCACGTAACCAAACCGTCAGAATTGAATCCCTCTAGCCCAACCAAGCTACGCAGGTCGCCAAAACCCAAGAGCATTTCCAGAGTCACGTGTAGAAACTCACCACATCATAAGCACCCAACAAACCAATCTTACCCATTACCATGCCGATCCAACCTACTACCAAGCTGTCTTATTTTCTTGAGTTCCTTTTGAATTACCTTCAAATTGATTCTTCTCTTTGCCATAATACCACAATCCTCAATCAAAACTCACCACGTGAGACCCTAGCATAAAACACACCCCCTAAGGCTCATAAGCCTCTAAGTGTTCTCTTAAGTACTCCAAAAGTACCACAACCCAATTACTTACTCTAAAGAGACTTCATGTGAGTCTAAATCCATTACCTACACCTACCTGACATTGATATGTAGAATACATAATGATATTGAAATGCCACAAGTCTTGACACCATCCAATGTAGATCTCAGTTTCTAGCTAAATACATATCCTGAAGATTCCCAATTTCCACATATAAATCTTGCATCCATAAGAACCATTCTCGAAAGTCATCCACTATACTCAAATCTCAATTAAACTGATCAAACAGACCGAACGACATGTGCCCATTGCACACCAACAACCTAAGAAGTAATCCACACTTCTAAGCAACTGAGTGAATTCCCTACTCCGCGCGCACTACATTCTTTACGGATAACAACTCAATCATTCAGTGTTTCTCATATACCCACAAACACCCGTATCCAGAAATTCCTTTACTCGAGTCCTCCTCGAACTCAACCTCTGCTAGTCATAACTGATTCACCAGTGTACCTCAAACTGAAACCAATATAGCACATAACCGTGCAATCAACTCATCCATAGTACACTCCCCCACTTGGCTCCAAGCCATAGATCAAAACACACAATAACTCACAATGCCCATACTCTGTTGCTGCAAAGAAAATCACATACTAAACTTCAACTACTTTTTTAATAAGTTCATGTAACACAAGCCATCTAATATTTCAAATCACTTGCAATTCTTGCATTCACCATTGTAATAGTCAGGCCAACTTCCACAAGTGATCTAAACTCAAATTGCAACATATATCACTCACTGGTAAAAGAGAACTCGCTGCAAAACAACATAAGGATCACACAACCTCAAGACACCTCGTAGGAGTAACCCCACCTGCTTAGCCTCAAACTAATATCTCTCTATACTCCTCCATAATCATAACTATTACATAATTACTATATCTCCCTAAGTCTGAACTCATCTCACGGCATGAAAATCTACTTCACTCCTCAACTAAACAAGATGCAAAGATCCTTCAACATACCCATATCTCGAGACTATACGTCAAATCAAGACAGAAATCAAGCACCCAATTTACATCTTAATCAAACCCCCTTTTTTCCCGTCAAATCCAATCTATCTGAACACACCCGTAGACATATTGTACTCATCATTTAGCCATCCAGTCACTTATCTAGTCACCAATTCCACTCATAAGGACACTACCAGGCATATGGGTCCAAAAGCACATGCTCACATAATCAACATCTCTATGCTCAAGCTACAGTCAAAACCCGGCCTCAAGTCCTCCAGATTGGCCCATCATCAACATACTGAAATAATGACTCGCACCTCATCCATGGAATCACAAGTCGTCGATGCACATCTGATATCGAGCGCTCAAGTGCGCATACGAATGCGTGGAAGGAATTCAAAGAGTTCTGCTTCGAGCTGAATAAATGCCGCACGATAAGGAAAGAAAGATAGGAAGTATATCCTAAATGTCATGTAGCCTCTCGAAGATAGGTATGAAAGTCATTATACCAATCTGCAAGACTCTACTATACATTTTCTCATGACTTGTAGAACATATAAACCTAGAGCTCTAATACCAATCTGTCACGACCACAAAACCACTAGTCGTGATGGCACCTAACCCAACCTGCTAGGTAAGCCAAAACTATCTATCAAATTCCAATAATATTAACAAGGCAACTAAACTAAAGTAATTTACTGAATCTCAGACATTTCCTAAGGACTGGTAGTACAAATCATGAGCTTCTAAGAATAGAGTTTACAAAGTGGAAATGAAATAAATGTAATGTCTGTTTGAAAAGTACATAAACATCTCAATTTAATCTAAGTCTACCCCGAACAACAGAGGCAGCTGCAACATGGACGCGAGTATATCTTCAAATCCAACAACCATCGAACATAGCGACACCGCAACCAATATCTGCACGCAACGTGCAAAAGTGTAGTATTAGTACAACCAACCCCATGTACTGAGTAAGTAACAAACCTAACCTTTTGAAAGTAGTGACGAGCTATCACAAGGTCGAGTCTCATACATGTATTCTACAACAACTCACATCAGCATAGCACAAGCAGTAAAGAGGTATCTTGGAAGTAAAACGGCTCAACCCGTTCACAGTTTCAGAAAAATAGGCATGCTTTTCAAATATTTTAGTGAAACTCAGTTCTTTTGCCGAAAATGCCAAAAATACAGGTAAGTTTGAAAAACTGTACTTTTTCCCAAAATCCTTTCAAAAATAAGTAAGAAGTTTCATTTTTCTTTCAAAATATCAAGTGCAAAAACACCTCTTTGTACTCCCATACCAATGTGTGTAAAAAGGTCATTAATGACGTGATACTATATAACATGAGGAAAAATGCATTTCTATGCATGTATATAAAATGTGCATATCAAATGCGATGCAACTCAGTGATAAAACCATATACAAGCTCTCAGAGCATCAATTCACTCAGTCCTCTCAGTCACTCGGTCCTCGCAATCACTTATATTCAACCCCTCGGGCAAACATCACTCATATACATCCTCTCAGACAAACATCACCCAGTAGGTACCTGCGCTCACTGGGGTGTGTACAGACTCCGGAGGGCCTCCTACAACCCAATCGCTATATCAAGACAATCATGGCATAAATCAATGAGGCCCTCGGCCTATATCAAACATGTTGCGCCGTGCAGTCCGTTCCTAAAAATAAACATGTTGCGTCGTGCAACCCGATCCCATAAATAAACTTCACAATCAAGCCCTCGGCTTCACTCATAAATAAACATCACAATTATGCCCTCGACCTTACTCATAAATATCTCACAATCAGGCTCTCGGTCCCACTCAATCATCGATCTCTCCAGTCTCTCTCTCTCTCTCGGGCTTACAATGTCATGAAACTAGCCCAAAGTGATGATGTGATGTGTCAATGAATAACAACAAAGATTGAGATATGATATGCATATGAGTGCGTATGACTGAGTATGTAAAACAATGAAAGCATATAACTCCACCGCAAAAATGACCTCAGTGGGTCCAAACAATATCGACATAATTCTAAACATGATATCTAACATGGACGACTGCTCAATTACTATATCACATGGTGGAGATACAAATAACAAAAAGATAGGGCCATGATGCAGTGCCATGGGTACCTCAAATTCCCAATTCACAGGGTGCACGCCCACACGCCCGTCACCTAGCATGTGTTTCACCTCAATAGAAATTACATAACACGTATTGCGGGATTTTATACTCTCCGCACTAAGTTTAGAAGAGTTACTTACCTCGAACAAGCCAAATCCAATACCCAGCAAGCCAAACGATGCTCCAAAAATGCCATCCCGCACGTACCGACCTCCGAACGGCTTGAAACTAGCCAAAAAACAACTCAAATATATCAAATAATGCTAAAGGAAGCAAACCCAATCGATAAAGGTCGAATATTTAATCAAATTCCCAAAATCGACCAAAAATTCAGACTCGGGCCCGTGCCTCGTAACCCGACAAAACTCACAAAATCCAACAACCCATTCAATTATGAGTCCACCCATACTATTTTTACTCAAATCCGACTCTGAATTGATGTTCAAAACTCAAAAATTCACTTTATGAAATTTTAGACAAAACCCCCAAATTTTACTTGGAAATTATTAATCAAATTCTAAAAACAAAGATGTATTCATGAAATATAACCAAAATCGAGTATAGAACAAGTACCCCAATCTATATGGTGAAAATCGTCTCCAAAAATTGTCCAAATCCGAGCTCCCCAACTCAAAATATGACCAAATGAACAAAATTTTGATATTAAGTATTATTGCCTAGTTATTCGGCCTCGTTTTGCATGCCAAATTTCAAAACTTACTTTTCATTCCTCCATGGATTCCTTGTGAAATTGCAGTCAAGGTAGGCTTTAGAATCACTCCATTTGACCTTATAATGAAGGAGATATGTTGGTTTCAATATTTGAAATGTGTAAATTTTTAAATACGAAGTTAGTGGCAATTTCGTTGTTAATTTGAAAAATCTGGTCACCCGATTCTTAGTAAAATGACCATAACATCCTCATACGATGTCCAAATTTGACGATTCTTTTTTGCTACAAATCCGTCATTATGATACAGATCTAATGCTTCAATCAAAACAACAATCAGAGCTCATTTGTTCAATATGATATCATTTATGCTTGAAGAAACGACGTCAAAACATAAGAAAAACGAGCGCAACACAACCCAAACATATCTGAAACTCACCCGAGGCCCTCGGGAGCCCGTACGAACATACCAAAAAGTCCCATAACATAACACGAACTTACTCGAGACCTCAAATCACGCATAACAACATCGAAATGACGAAATACACCTCAAATCAAACTTAACGAACTTTCGACTTCAAAAAACTCGCGCTGAAACATAACAAATCAACTCGTAATGAACTCAAATTTTTGCACACAAGTCCTAATACATTATACAGAGCTACTCGTGCCCCCAAACTACCGAGCGAAGTGCAAATGCTCAAAACGACCGGTCGGATCGTTACAATTTCATTCTCATGGGCACTTCTTATTTTATTAATCTAATACTGAACTATATCTCTATATTGATGGGAATCAAAGATTACAAACCTCGTAACATCACATGCTGATATCCATACATACATACATCTATATATAAATATATATATATATTCGTTCAACTTTTTAATTGAGGATAATTTAACAAGAAAGTTGAAACCTTATAGATGTAGAACACATCAAATTTTATTTTGTAACGACCTGGTCTGTCGTTACATAGAACCTGCATTATAATTATTGTTATTGCATTGTTATAGATTGGTTATACGGTATTTGATGTATTAGAGTTGATAGGCTTGAAATCGAATGGTTTTAGTGAGATTTAAGTCAATTAGCCTTTAAAAATAGCCTTAAAATGGGAAAAGTCAACTAGGAGTTGACTTATTGGTAAACGACCTCGGAATGCGGATTATATGGATCAGATAGCTTCGTTAGGTGATTTGGGACTTAGGAGTGTGTTCAGAATAATTTTGTGATGTCCGGTGCAGAATTAGGCTTGAATTGGCGAAAGTTAGTTTTTAGAGATTTCCGGTCGGTAATGGAAAATAGGCAATCGGGGTCAGAATGGAATTACGACAGTTGGAACAAGTTTGTAATGTCATTTTGGACTTGTCTGCAAAATTTCAGGTCAATCGGAGTTGATTTGGATAGTTTCGGCATCATTTGTGGATTTAAGAAATATCAAAGTTCTTAGGCTTGAATCCGATGTAAAATTTGTGTTTTGATGTTAATTTTAGTGTTTTGAGATTGCAACTAAGTTTGAACGATCATATGGAAGGTGTTGGTATGTTTGGTTGGGGTCCTGAGGGGCTCGGGATTGATATCGGATGGTTAGCGGGAAGTTTTGAACTTGAAATATGCAGCTTCAGCTGCTGGTGCCGGTGTAACCGCACCTGCAGAAGTTTGACCGTAGGTGCGGGCCCGCAGGAGCGAGCGGAGCACACCAGGTGTGGAAGTGAGGGTCTCAGTAGAGGATCGCAGGTGCGAGACTAGGATCGCACCTGCGATGTCGCAGGCGCGGAGAAGAGGCCGCATGTGCAGAAGTTAGCCCGCTTCAGGGAAGTCGCAGGTGCGGACCTGGGACCGTAGGTGCGGAACCACTGTTCAGAAAATATAAGATAAACCCTCCGCGACTTAAACATATTTTTACACCATTGTTGTACGGAAAAGAGCTTTTGAGGCAATTTTTGAAGGGGGAAATCATTGTTCTTCATAGAGGTAAGTGTTTTGATCATTAAAACTCGTTTATGGGCGATTATAGAGAATAATCTCAGCATTTAATTCATGAAAATCAGTAAAAAAAATTGGGTTTTAGGGCTGGAGATTATGAGACCTTTAAGAGTCGATTTGAGGGGTCAAACGAACTCTGATGTTAGTGTTCTTTAAATATACGGACTCGTGAGAGGACGATACTTTTGTATAAAAACTTTTGAGTTTCAGGACGTGGGGCCGGGGGTCAGGTTTTGACCGATTTCGGACTTTGGGTTAAATTTGATATCTTTCGATTGGAAATTGTTCCTTAAGCACATATTGATGATAAAAATATGAACTTGGTAGATTTATAGCCTTCAGAGGTTGATTCGAGAGGCAAGCGCATTGCGGAATAGTTCCGGGCTAATTTTAGGTAAGTAATGTCTTTAAATCTCGTCCCGAGGGTATGAAACCCCAGACTATGCACCCTTTTACGGGTTTTGAAATGAAAAGGTGGAAAGTTTAGAAACATCTTTCCTACTTAGGCGACTATTGAGTTGCGAAACCAATTTGTAAGCCTTTGGTTAATTAGTATTTATATATTATGATATGTTTTGGGCTGTAAGCCATGTTTGGGGCCTAGTGCCGACTTGTTTACCTCTTGGGGGTGGTGTTTACTATGTTTTCCTCACTGGTATGTTATGATTTTTCACTCAGTCTTTTATGTGAAATTTTTTTGACACTCAGAGTATTTTGATACTACTTCTTGAAAATGAAACACTATTTTTGGGTCGAGAACCCGGTTTATTTATGGTCTGAAGGACAAATTGAAAGTGTCTGATTGAGTGAGACTGCTGGCCTATATTGTGAGGATATTATGATATGAGTGAGGCTGCTGGCCTACATTGTGAGGATGATATGATATGAGTGAGGCTGCATGCCTATATTGTGTGTGATTTATGCCATGCTGTGGCTTATTATAGCGCTTGGGCTGTAGGAGCCCCTCCGGAGTCTTTAACACACCCCCAATGAGCGCCGGTACTGATTGAGTGATGCCCGTGGGGCTTATGATGAGTGATGGTGAGGATGCCTGATGGGCATAGTGTTTGTGAGGTTGCCTGATGGGCAGAGTGATTGTGAGGTTGCCTGATGGGCTGATACCGAAAGAAATTGTTACGAGAAATGATTATGGCCCGAGGGGCAGTTTTATGATGATTTTTAATGAGTTTTCAAACTATGATTTACTTCGTTTTCAAACTGGTTTTACTGAGAATTTTATTGAGATATACTAATGTTGCACTTGTTTTCAAGGGATTTCTGGAAACTGATTTCAAACTTATTATTTGATGAATACTACATAGTGACTTGGTGTTTTACTGGTTTGTGGAATTGTGTACCTGTGTGTGTTTATATTACTCAGACTGTGATTTATTTTCATTACTATTGAGTTGGCGTACTCATAAAGACTCCCTGTGCCTCTGTGAACAGATCCAGGTACTAGCTCGCAGCAGTAGCTGACGCAGGTTCGATAACAGCATTTCACGGGATTTCGAGGTAGCTGTCCAGCGTCCACAGCTTCTCCATTTCCCTTCCCTATTTGGCTTTAGTATTTGATTCAGAGACATATATTATAGTTTTAGCAGAGTTAGATTTATTTATTCTTAGATGCTCATGACTATTGACTCCAGTTCTTGGGAGGTTGGTTAGACTATTATTGGGACGTTAAGACTTAATTATATTAACCGATGCTATGGTTGCATGTTTATTATTAAATTGTGAACTCTTATAATTGAATAAAAGCGTAGTAATGTGATGGCTGGCTAGCCTAGTTCCACGATAGGCGCCATCACGTCCTGGTAGAATTTGGGGTCGTGACAAGTTGGTATCAGAGCACTAGGTTACATAGGACTCAACGGTCGTGAGCAGGTTTAGTAGAGTCTTGCGGATCGGTACAGAGACGTTTGTACTTATCTTCGAGATACTGCAGAACTTTTAGGAAACATCTCTATTTTCTTGAACTCTTTCGTGCCAATCTATTGATTCTTGAAATCTAAACTTACGTTGTTTCATTCTCTCACAGATGGTGAGGACATGTAATACCGATCAGGGTGACCAGACACCAGCCAGACCCACAAGGGCTCGAGGCCGTGGTAGAGGTAGGGGACCAGCCCAGGCAGCAACCGGGGTAGTACCGCAGGATCCCCCTATCGTTCAGGATCAGGTTTCAGCCGATGGAGCTCCAGCGGATCAGGCTCAGGCACCGGCAGTGCCTATTGTTATTCCGGGTCTTCAGGAGACCTTGGCTCAGATATTGATGGTGTGTTCCAATTTAGCTCAGGCAATTGCTATGTCCACTACTGCCAATGCAGCTCAGACCGGGGGAGGCAATCAGACTCCAGCTGCCCGGACACCTGAGCAGGTTGTACGGGGTATTCAGGCACCAGGAGCGGCCCTAATTCAGCCGGTTGCTCCAGCTCAGGATTTTGTGGTCGTTGCTATTCCTGAGGATGAGCAGCGCGGGTTGGAGAGGTTCAGCAGACTCAAGCCTCCGACCTTCAGTGGCACAGAGGGTGAGGACGCCCGAAGTTTTCTTGATAAATGTCAGAAGATGCTTCGTACTGCGGGTATTTTGGAGACCATCGGAGTTTCATTTGCTATTTATCAGTTTGCTGATGCTGCATTTACTTGGTGGGAATCATTCGAGAGGCGTAGGCCGGTTGATTCAGCAAACTGATAAGTAACAAATGAAACTCCGCTGGTCTCCAAAATACCCGTAGTACGAAGCATCATCATTCGAGAGGCGTAGGCTGGTTGATTCAGCACCTCTCACCTGGCAGCAGTTCTCCACGATCTTTTTGGAGAAATATGTTCCTCAATCCCACAGAGAGGAGCATCGCAGACAGTTTGAGCAGTTGCGCTAGGGAGAGTTATCAGTTACTCAGTACGAGATGAGGTTTTCTGAGTTGGCTAGACATGCTTTTGAGATTGTCCCTACTGACAGGGAGAGGATTAGGAGGTTTGTAGATGGTCTTACTTATCAACTTCGGATTTTGATGACCAGATAGAGAGTGTCTGGAGCTACATTTGAGCAGGTTGTTGACATTGCTCGGGATATTGAGTCGGTTTGTAGGCAGGATCGTGAGGAGAGAGAGGTCAAGAGGCCACGGGGAGCAGGTAATTTCAGCGGTGCTCCTCTAAGAGGACAATTTCAGCCTAACAGAGGTCGTTCATTTAGACCTCCACAGCCAGTTCGTGCAGCTTATAGTGGTGTATCTTCGGGGCAGGGTCCTCGCAATTCGGGACGTTCATCTTTTAGTGCCCTCCCAGCTCAGAGGTCCGCCGGAGCATCGTCTTATCGGGGTTCTTCTATGCATGGTTCGTCTGGTGATTATCATGGTGGCAGGGGTTTTCGTAAGTTTTCATCTCCAGCTCCAGGTAGTTGTTATGAGTGTGGAGAGTTCGGACATGAGTGGAGGCAGTGTCCCCGTCGTTCTATTAGTTCAGCTCAGCAGAGGGTTCATCCCTCGGCTTCAGCCCCAATCACTTCACCACCTACTCAGGCCGCTAGGGGTGGTGGTCAGGCAGCTAGAGGCCGTCCTAGAGGGGTAGGTCGAGCAGGTGGAGGCCAACCACGTATTTATGCACTTCCGGCTAGGCCTGATGCTATGGCGTCAGATGTAGTAATTACATGTATTATTTCAGTTTGTCACAGTGATGCTTTGGCTTTATTTAACCCTGGTTCCACGTACTCTTATGTTTCATCCTATTTTGCTCATTTTTTGAATATGCCCCGTGAGTCTCTAGTTACTTCTTTTCATGTTTCGACTTCGGTGGGTGATACCATTATTGTGGACCGTGTGTACCGGTCGTGTCTTATATCTATTGGGGGTCTGGAGACCCGAATGGACTTGATGTTACTCAGTATAGTCGATTTTGATGTAATTCTGGGCATGGATTGGTTATCCCCATGTCATGCTATTCTTGATTGTCACGCTAAGACTGTTACCTTAGCTATGCCAGGAGTTCCGAGAGTTGAGTGAAGGGGGTCTATAGAGCATGTACCTAGCAGAGTGATTTCTTATTTAAAGGCTGAGCGTATGGTTGAGAAAGGGTGTGAATCTTATCTTGCTTTAGTGAGGGATGTTAGTAGTGAGACTCCATCTGTTGATTCTGTTCCCGTAGTCCGTGATTTTTTGGATGTATTTCCTGCAAACCTGCCAGGCATGCCACCTGACAGGGATATTGATTTTGGTATTGACCTGGTGCCAGATACTCATCCTATCTCTATTCCACCTTACCGTATGGCACCAACAGAGTTGAAAGAATTAAAAGAGCAGCTTCAGGAACTCTTAGATAAGGGGTTCATTCGGCTTAGTGTATCGCCTTGGGGTGCGCTTGTGTTGTTTGTGTAAAAGAAGGATGGTTCTATGCGCATGTGTATTGACTATAGACAGTTGAATAAGGTTATAGTGAAGAACCGTTATCCTTTGCCTCGTATTGATGACTTATTTGATCAGCCTTAGGGAGCTAAGGTATTCTCCAAGAT